>PVJA010050349.1:0-13331 GCA_004027025.1 Myocastor coypus | reverse complement strand
CATACTACTGTTAATCTTTTCTTTATGGGATCATAGAGCAAATGCTCTTGTATAATCTATTGCTACTCAACTTCAAACTATGAAACTCTGTACTTATCAATTAAATTATTACACACCAAAATCATTAGACTCTAGGGGATAATATATGAATGCGTCTGAATTTTCTATACTAATTCCTTATTAATGGAAATGTAAATTCTTGCTCATTCTTCTCATTGATAAATCACGGATAATAGATATTTTGCCTGTATATTTAAAAAACATTGTGTAGTCAGAGGGCTGGTGAGATAGCTCAGCAGACTGAACACCTGCTTAGGCAAGCACAGGGACAGAGTTTCCATCTCTGGGGCCACAGTTTGTGCTAGCCCTGCCCCTAGGTGTGCTGAGCTGACAGCAGAGACCGGGTGTGGTGGCACAGGCCTGAAATGCCAGCACTAGGGATGCTGAAAATAGAGGGTCACTAAGAATCTGACCTGTGTAGTGAGACCCTGTACCAAATGTATTAAATAAATAAATAAATATTGTGCATTTAGAGTCCTAAAATTGTGGGGGCTTGGCAGGATGGCTCAGTGGCCAAAAGCGCCTGCAGGCGGCTGCAGGGACCGCGGTTGGATACCGGGCACCACAGGCTGCGCCAGCCCTGCCCTCAGGGCAGGCTGAGCCAGCCATAAAAATAAATAAACAAAAAATAAAGTCCTAAAATTGTGTACTAATATACATGTTCACATAGACGCAGGAGTTCCTGTTTTCCTACACCTAAAGGCTGGGCATGCAGAGGAGCTCTCCTCAACATACATTTCTCTGGTTATCAGGGCCTTGGTTTCTCACACAAGAAGAAAGATCTCTGCTCCAAGTCCCAAGGCCCTACTGTTCTGTCACTCATGAGGGAGGATTCTTTTTCTTTTGTGGTCCTGGGGATCGAACCCATGAACTTTGCATAAGCCACGTTTCTAGCTCATTTTATTTTTTACTTGATTTGATCTGATTTATTTTGAAACAGAATCTTGCTAAATTGCCCAGACTGGACTTAAACTTGCAATCCTCCTGTTTCAGCCTCTCAGGGTGCTGGCCTACAGCTATGCACCACCAGGCCTGGTCTAGGTGGGAGAAGGTCTTTAGTGCGAAATCTTGGCGAAGACAGGAAAGTTGACCACTGAGAATTGAACTGAAAGGGGATGCTCCCTGAGAAGAACAGCAGGCTCTTCCTGCTAAGCGGCATTCCCTCTCCCCTCCCCAGCAGGGAAGTATTCTGCACCTTTCCTTCCATACCCCATGCCCAGGGGCTCACACAACTTCTCTTCCTTGAGTAATCAAGGCTTGTTCACTGCCTGTAACACAATTCTTTCGTATATTAAAACAATTCTTTTGATAAAATTATTATACTTCAATTTTAGCAAGCGCTGCTCTTTCAAGAGCTTTTATTCTCTTTTAGCTGTGTCTCTTCATTAGGAAAAGTCCTGAAATACCAGTGCAGTAGATCCTCATATTGTGGGACTGCAACCCTCCTGACCTACAGAGCTTCTTCTCCTAAAAGAAACTGGCTCATAACCAGAACTGAAAACAGGGTACTATCATACTCTGATAATGGCATTTAGATAGATGAAATTAAAAATGTGGTGTATTTTGTGAAAAGGATTAATATAGAGTAGAAATGGCACACATTTTTGACATTTGAACTTTAATGCTAAGGATTATTCTATTACATATGTATTTTTTTTTTACAACTAACTGCATGAGAAAGAGCTTTTCAATGGGGCCCATCTGATGACGTGGAATTTGCTCTCCACAGTTTGCAAAACCTGGACAAAAGCAAGCACAGGGACCTGTTGTGCCTTTCTTTTTGGGTGGAGTGGAGGCATTGCATTGTCTTTGCCTTACTCCAAGTGTAGTCAAAGAATCCATCATCCAGAATATTAAACACTGCATGGAATGTACGTGTGCCCTTCTAAGTGGGTAATATCAAACGTTTGAATGAATTATGTCTGAAAACTACCAATAGTAGGCCTACTCACAAGCAAACCGGTCTGGAGCATCCACTTACCATGCATCATTATAATTTCACTGTGGCTTTGTCAGGCTAACAACATTGCTGAGCTACAAATACCTCTCAGCTTGCATTTGCAATTTCTCCTTTACCCATATGTTCAAGTTTATACTCAGTGTGTATAACTTAATGTATTGTTTGCAGATTGATATATTCATTGCTGTATCAGCATCTCAGTTTGTCCAGTTGGGATGGACAAAGGAAAGATGAATTTGCTGCATGTTCTGATCTGGATTTATTATTTTGTCTGAGAGCTGGGTCTTGTTCTTCTCATAAGAACACACTGTTTTACAAAGAAAAGAAAGGGGAAAAGAAAAAAAAAAGTAATGTTGATTTAGAAGGGTTAATGTTTAATTGTTTGATCAATCTTATATACCTATATGTATTAATCTAAACTGATCTGATGATGAAAATATGTAATATAACCATTGTTAAATTTAAACAATAAAAAATTAAAAATTGAAAAAAAAAAAAAAAAAAAAAAAAAAAAAAAAAAAAAAAAAAAAAAAAAAAAAAAAAAAGAACACACTGTTTTGCCCCAGTCCAATGAGGAAGGAGATTAGGATGCTTTGCTCTACTGTGTGTCAGGCAAATGGAACAAATGAGTCAGGGAAGCTACAATGAAGTTAAGACCAGACAAATCACAGAGGCCCAGATTGGGTGACCACAAGCTCTCCCAAGAAAGCCCAAGCACACTGCTGGGCTGGGTATGATGACTCATCTGGGGCAGATCAGTACAGGCTCTGGAACAGAAAGCACAGCTATTAATGCTCCCAGGTATGTTCCTCTTTGTTGTTTTTGGAATTGTTCTTATTTCTTGGAAGCAGACATCAGCATACTGTTAGTGGTCTTGCTCCAGAACAGACTAATAGGCTCATTTAGTGTCCTAATTTAGATCACAGAGACAAGACCTGCTACATGACTCCTGCAGTGTTCCATGGGCCTAATATGTTGATGGCACTACTCTAGGAAACAGCAAGTAGCTGCTGTTGTGATTAAGGTAGAGTATCAACATGTTGGCTTTGAGATTCACCTAGGTGACAGGTGAAGTTCATTCCTTCCTAGGTGTCCCTAGTTGCATCATGGAAGGTGACCTTAAGGTCTATGACTGGCCCCTGGCCTCTTCTGCTTGGGCTCTGTTCCTCTGGCCTGCTTCTGGGTCACCATGTACTTTGTTCCACACACACTTCCACCATGATATTTCTTCCTTGGAGCAGCCAATGATGCACTGAATCCCCTGAAATGAAGAGACAAATTAAATTTTTTTTCCTCTAATTTGTGGGTAATCTGTGGATATCTGGTATTACATGCAGCAATGGAACATCTGACTAATAATGCCAGTGTGCTAGAACTTTCAGTAAGGTTTACCAAAGGTAGGAAATGAAACATTGGAATATCTGAAGGCTCCACATTAAAGAATATATATTTAGGGACCTTGATCTTGGGCATGCCAGAGCCACCTCTCATCTCTCCTACTACATCTCCACTGCATCTTACACTTACCATCATGAATAAAATGAGCCTCTGATAAACATGTATTAGTCTTTGTGTTCAGTAGATTTGTATAATCTTGCAACTTTATCTGAACATGCTTAAGGATATAAATTAGCCCCCAAAACTCAGTATGCTTCAATTAACTGTGGTAGCACATTTATTTTTTTGATATCAAATAGAAAAGTAAGGGCCACTGATTGCAGTCCAAAGCTCCAGCTCATGACGTAGATTCTAAAGGTCTCCTATGACTTCAACTAAACTTAAAGACTTTTCTCAGGGGCTGGGCGGGATGGCTCGGTGGTCTAAAGCGCCTGCTTGGGAAAGCTTGAGCGGGCGGCTTCAGGGACTGCGGTTCGATCCCCAGCACCACATGCTGCACCAGCCCTGCCCTTGGGGCGGGCTGAGCCGGCCATAAACATGAGTGAATAAACAAACAAGGGTTCTGAAATAAGAAAAAAATAATAATAAATAAAATTAAAAATTCTTAAAAAAAAAAAAAAAAAAGACTTTTCTCAGTTGAAGGCTGCCTCTTGCCACTCACGGAAGGATGGGAAAACCAAGCAGATCACAAATCACTGCAAAGAAAATGATTTCTTGTTCAGATGAAAGGAAACAATGAGACATCAGACCTATAAATTGGCACCAAAGTTAAGGGCCTGGTCTCGGTTATCCAAGAATAGGCACTGTGCTTTGGTTTAACAGAGTAATTATTTTCTTCCATTTGGAAAATGCTTGTGTCACCGTTTGTCTGGTTCACAGCTCTGAGACTACTTGTGAATATGCTTGAAATGTAGTTTATGGTGATCTCATGTACCTGTCACTTTCTCTTGCAGTCTGTGTTCTTAGGGAAAGTTTGGAGTGTCACAGACTGGCTTATCTGCACACCCCTTGCTTGATGTCTACTTTCTGCCTGGTCAGGCAGTTCCTACCACCAGTGAAGAAGGCAAAATTCTTACCCTTGTCCTAATAGAAAATGCAAATGAATCCTAAGCGTTTAGGAAGCTACAGTGGAGACAGTTCTGCAATGTTTTCTCCGGCTGACTGATTAACTATCCTGATCATGGCCAATACTGGTACCAAGAGGTAGGTAGCATCAGGAACATATTCTCAGAGCCTAATGGAACGTTTGAACTATGGTATAGAATTCTATTGCGGGGTTGCAGAAATCCATGTCTTTGTCATATGGCATAGGGAATGCTAGGCATACTACACTTGACAGTGTGGCAAGGTGACAGATCTGTGGAAATGTTTCATCAAAAAGACTCCTTGTCTGCTTTGAACGGAACCCATCCAAAGCCACTGAACTTCAGAAGATTGCATGACATCTATGACTATTTCTTACACTTGAAATTTTGCCTCCCATAAATAGGTGTTAAGTTAAATTGAGTATCACTATGCTTGTGGCTTTTTTGTACATCCTGTTTAAGTGGATGTGCCTGGGGTCATATTTATCCAGTCATACCGATCTAGTGAAATAACAGAGTGCAATATCTATTAGACCTGTTTGACCATTGCTCTTGGTGCTGATCTTGAATATTATCACTGGAGCCACAGTGAGTTTAGGAAGACTCTGTGGCATACTGGATACTCACAGAGCTGTAATTCACCTGTTATTTTTAGTGTAGGGTGATATGCATTTATTTAACTCCAGAAACACATACTTAATTCTATGCTTTCAAGCGTATGATCACAGAAATCAGTGAAGGACTATGCTACTGACTTTTCACTTGTTTCCAGCCATCCTTTTGCAATCGTAGCTGAAGACCCAGTTATCTGGGCTTAAATTATAGCAGCAGTCTCTCAATTGGATTTTCACAGAGCATTCACTTGCCAGTATCTCCAGACCAACATCACCAGTGTCTTCAGGGGCTCCTATGTTTAACTCTGAGGCTCCAGAGCAGAGCTTCCCTGTGTCATGGGAGACTGTGTCACCCCATCCCACTCCAACCATCTCAGCATCTGCATCTCATTTCGTACCTCAGGGTCTACATCCATCTCCTGTAGTTAATGAACTCTGATTTCTGGTGCAGCCAGTGTTGCACCAATTCTTTCTCATTCCTGGGCTTCCCTGCTTCCTATACCCCATGCTCCAGCCCCAACTAAAACACATACATACATGTATGTTGCCTCCTGTTCTTGAATGCACAAATATGTTTCAGTCATGGAAAAGAGGAGGATTTTGCAAAGCTGGTCTGTGGTCTCTGGCTGGGGAGGGCTGTGAGAAGTCTGCGCCACTCAGCTCTGCACCCTCTCACAGCAAACCCAACTGCTTCCCCACTTGCTACTCTTATTTTATCATTTCAAGTCTCTACTCACCCTGGGATTCCTGTTTCAGAAAATGGATCTTGTGCCTCCTGAAGGACCTGAAGATTACAGGATTTGGGCCAATGCTTTAGCGCCTGCAACAGAAAACCAAGAAAGACAGGGAAAGGGGGCTAAGTGAAAGTGTGGGTTCCTTAAAAAGTCAGTGACTAACGATATGACACCCAAACACACAGCTTTGGACTGTTCTTACCTGGGATGAGTAGAAGGACCTAAAACGAAATTGGTTAACTTGCTATTTTCTCCTGTGTGGACTACATGTCATTATAGTGAATCTGAAAATAATTTTAATGGTATAAAAATTATTCACAATACAAGACGTGCAAAAAGATGAGTGAAAGCATGTACATATTAATTCTTCACACCATAAATAACTGTATACCTACAGGAGGTAATTCAACAAAATGTTTACAGGGAAGGATTTTAGGTAGCTTTTAGGCTTTTATATTATTTTTTCTATATTTTTTATGATCATTCTGATCATTCTTGTACAATTAAGGAAAACAATGTAAAACAAAAAATGTGGTACTACTTTCCTTTAAGAACTATTTCATGCAAATATGTGTTTTCCAAAATATTTTAGCAGTTTCTAAAGAAAGATATAATAATTATAATATTTCTTTCTTTCTTTCTTTCTTTCTTTCTTTCTTTCTTTCTTTCTTTCTTTCTTTCTTTCTTTCTTTCTTTCTTTCTTTCTTTCCAAACCAGGGATCAAACTCAGAACCTTGCATTTGTCAGACAGGCATTTGTGCCCCTGAGTTATCTCCCTGGCCTCAATATAATAATTTAAACTTTTATTGTTGGTAGGCAATCACAAAGCGAAGAAAAGGGAGTCTCTGGAAAGTAGACGTCCAGTTTTTTTCTTAGCTTTTCTCACTAGTCCACAGAAACTGTTTCACATTTTTCACCTACTAATTAAGGCCCAAGGGCAGAGCATTGCTTAGCAGCTAATAACTATCTGGGTTAACTGCTGAGGAACAGCCACTCTTTTATTGCTTAATTATATGAAATCAATTTAGTTTTCAGTTTTGCCATGTAGTGCATTCCCGTAGAAGTGCTTGTAAAGTGAATGGTTCTATTCCTCACTCTGTTGTATTGGCATTTCCTTAGTATCAGACTCACACATATGTACATGTAGAGAAAGGACTCGGTGGTAAAGAAAACACCAAGTATTTCCAGACATATTTAAATGCAAATTAATATTCACTAAGCCCTACTAGAAGTTGTACTGATTAGAGTTCCCAAATGCAACTTCTTTCTTTCCAGGGAGTGACACTCTCTCAGCTCTGGGGTGAGGGTCTTTGCTTGGCTTTTCTTGCCTGTGGCTGATACTGTCAAGGGTCCAAAGAGGAAAACAATAGTCGATGGTGTAAATCATTTGATGGTGTTCGTATTTCTCTCTGAAACTTGGTCACTCATTTACCCTTTGGTCACTCACTCACTTCAGCTCTGTAATGTTTAGAGCAGTAGTTCTAAACATTTATCGAACTAGGAAGGAAGGTGAGATGTTGACAAGCTGGGACTAGAAGGAAGAATTTGCTTCTTTGATTATTTGTTTTCTCAGTAAAAACAAGAGATAACTTTGTGTGTGTGTGTGAGTGTGTGTGTGTGTTTGTGTACAGTAGTAGTAATAGTATTAGTAGTAGTAGTAGTAGCAGCAGCAGCAGCAGTAGTAGTAGTAGTAGTAGTAGTAGTAGTAGCAGTAGTAGTAGTAGTTGGAGTGAATAAAACTAGGGCCTTCACATTGAACTATATCCAAAAACCATTATTTACTTTAAAATATGATTTTTTTCAAAGTTTCTAAGTTACTCAAGCTGGCAACAAACTTAAAATTCTGTGCCCTTGGCCTCAATGGAAGTGTTCAGATTGCAGGTATGCAATATTTTTTTTCCATGTAAGTAAACGCTTATTTATTTACTTTATTTTAATTTATTTATTTATTACTTTTAATAAGAAATTACAGTGTGACAGTTTCAAAACACGTTAGTAGCACATTCCCAATAACTGATACAATGCATATTGTTGTCCTCACAGTAGTTGTTCAGAGCACAGGGAGTAGACATGACACATTTTCTAATAGCTATTGGTACAATAGATTTCTTCTGTTTAAGAGAAGGTAGTTGAGTACATAGTCAAGTGTTCCATAATTGCAGTGTGTTACTAGCAAAACCAGTAATGTTGGAGGCTGTTGATTTGAGCCTTTTACAGCTGAGCATACTAAACTACCCTTACATTTTATGTGTTATGTTTAAGCTTTTCTGCTGGGTGGTCAAGGGCAAGTTAAAGCAAGACCTATGTAATAAATAGTTTTAGTGTTACATGTTGCTATCATCAGTGTCAAAACCTTTTTGAGTTTCCATAAGAGCATTGTCTAATTCATCCGGTGCATGTAAGTGTGTAGTTTTGCTCCTGCTGTTTCCTCTCCTTTCTGCTTCCAGTCACTTCAGGTATGTAATATTATGGTCACTGATGGTAACTTCCTAAAACTTATTCTCATACAGCAAACTAAATATTTACAAATTTCTGTATTATTTCCCTTATAAAAATTTAAAATATCGACATGATTAATATTATAGTTCTGTGAGTTTATATATACGATAGTGTATTTATTTATTTATTTATTTGGACCTTTTCTTGAGAGCCAGTTACATACAAATCCATCTTCTGTACCAAGATAAATAGAAAATTAACCCAAACTTATAGTGCCTTAACTTGTATGAAAGCATCATTGATAAGGTGAAGAAGTTTCCACGGAAACCGGAGGCACCAGAGAAGTCATCTGCAGAAAGAGTAGTGTGGGTACTGAGGAATAGGATTTATCAGGCAAGAACCCAGGTATGCACGCTTCCTGGTGGGTTTGAGCACTCCACAGGCTAACTTAAGAGACTGTATACTTACAACAATTGTCATCCCTCAAGCTGCATTAATTCCTATGTATGTACGCTAATGAATAATAATAATAATAAAAACCCCCATAAGGAGATGAAGCACTAGTTATGGCACGTATGGACACATCTGTGTCCCCAGGTCTCCTAGGAATGGAAAGCTCAAGTAGATCACTGGGATATGAGTGTATTTGTAGTTGCCAGTATTGCCACTTGCAGACTCAGGACCAGTAGGGAATGAAGGTAGTTGGTTGGCATGCTAGAGATTTCGTACTGAGCTTTGGTGATGTCCATTGTGTTCTAGTAAATGCAGTTCTGCTTGTTTTATTTCCTTCTCTCCCTCGTCACTCTCAACAATAGGCTTTGTTGTTAGACATCCTCCCATGAAATCCTTACAATGGCCCAAGGCAGGATACAGAACAGCCATATGGGGTGATTGTTTCAGATCAAGTGTAGCCACACGTCTGCAAATTCATGTGATTAGACTTTTTTTTTTTCATGACTCCTTTACAGACTGTGTCACTGAGCCTGTTTGACATGATATTGTTCCATGAGAAGCCAGGATAAGGACTTTGGCTTTTACTTTGTGTGGCGCATGAGCCATGGAGGAGTTTAGAAGAAGGAGTGAAATGGCCGATACCTATTTTACAAATATCAGTCCAGTTGTTTTTCTAAGAACAATGGGAATGAGACACAGGTGGAGGAGAGGAGATGAGTAGGAAGGCACTTCAGTCATCCAGCGGAGATATGAAGGTGTTCAGGACAGGACAAACACAGGGTGATGACCACAGAGTCGATGGAGGGTGTTAGGTGATGGCTGGATTCCAAGGTAGATCCTCAGAGGTGATGGCTATGAGGTGTGAGATCAAAGGAAACTCAAACATGTGCGAATTTTGACCCAAGCAGTTTAAGTAGAGAGATGCCAAGAGGTGATGCTTACCTCAGAGGGACCATTTATCCTGATGGGTCAAGAGTGCAGGTGCTTTACTGCTATTCGTTTATTTTTCTTTTCTTTCTTTTCTTTTTCTTTCTTTTTTTTTTTTTTTTTTAAACTTTCCGGGGAAGAGTAAAGAGGTGAAGAAGGAGCAAGTGGGAAAGGTTGAGATAAGTGAAAAACATTATCATTGGCTGAATATTAGTAGGCAAGACCTAGATGGAGTTTTTACATGTTTCATTGGTTTACATAAAAAGGAGCAAGTGGACAAGATCATCCCAACCTCAAAATTATCCATAGATCCAGGATGGCTCCTAACAGTATTCATAATTTTATTTCTTCCTCTAATTTCATCACAGGTTGTTTATCCAACAGGAGACTATAGTCTTCCTAGTACCTACGAAATTCCTGTAAACTGCACAGAAGTGGTACTTCTCCACAATTCCTTCAATCCATGATTTCTTTCATGAGATTCTTTCAAAATGGCAAAATTTGCATCATTGATTTAAATTGAGTGAATTTTTTTTTTAAAGAACAACAAATAAGGCCCTCTTCAGTGTGCATCCGGCTGACACATGATAGCGATGGATGGCAGAGGTCAGGGGTCTCTGTGCTTGCCAGTAGTTCGCTGATTCTGGAGAATAGGGAAGCAGGGTGTGGAGTACAGAAATCAAATAATTATTAACACTGAGGTTAAGATGGAGCTGATTATGCATTGGGCAAACGGGCTCAGGAAACCTCTTTCCAATAAAGCAGAATCGATGCCATCTATCAGCAGAGCCTTCTATTTATTAAATTTTTCTCATGAGGTGGTCAATTTGTCTTACTGCCTTTCTTTAACAATTGCCAGAGCAAGGCTGTTTAGGAACGGACCTCCAGCTATTTCACATAGGTAACTAGAAGTGGGCTGTCTTTTTCTTTCTTTTATCTTCTGATCACTTTCCTTTTAAATATGTTATAAAATTGATAAATATCCAGTGTAGAATATTTCCAGACTTAGATTGCATGGAGAATTGTTACCTAAATCACCCATGTTTCTATCACAAACAGGCAGGTTCTATTATTTTTTTCAAATTTTTTTCTATTCTTTTTTTTGTAGACTTAAAAAAATTAGCTCAAACTATTTTTTATTTTAAATTTTATTTAATTTTTATTCATTTTGATGAGGAAAAAGATAAAACAGCAATGAAACTGTTTCAAAACAGGCTAGTAGGGCAGTTACAATAATTAATACACTGCGTGCTGGTGTCTTTGTAGTAGTTATTCAGAGGATGAGATGAAGAATGATATTCTCTCTAGATCAGTGGTTTTCAACCCTTCTAATGCCATGTCCCTCATGTTGTGGTGACCCCAAACCAAAAAATAGTTTTGGTGGTTACTTTAAAACTGTAATTTTGCTACAGTTATGATTCAGAATGTAAATACCTGATATGCATTATGTATTCTCATTGCTACAAATCAAACGATTTAAACATAGTGATTAATCACAAAAACAATATTTAATTATATGTTGAGAGATATTTATTACTAATTTCAATAAATAACATCTCACCTTGGCTTAGTATGGGCTTAAATATGTATTTTCTGATGACTTTAGTTGACTCCTGTGTTTTGGTCGTTTGACCTCCGCTGGGGTCATGACCCACAGATTGAGAACCGCTGGTCTAAATAATATTAGTACAAAGCTTTCTTCTCAATAAACTAACACAAAGTAGCTGTATATCCATCCTACCTATTCTTTTCTTTTTCTTTCTTTTTTTTTTTCACAACAAAGTGGTCCTTTATTTATACTTTTGCAAAGTTAGTAACACATGACACAAGGTTGCCTAGCAATTAATAGCTGACCTTAACCAGACAGGATGTTTATCTCAGGACAGTAGCTCAAACTATTGATAGCATAACTGTTGTACTTATTATTATGTTCCTCCACTCACTAACTACTAACAAATATTACTTAAGAAATTGCACATGAATTGATAGCATAACTGTTGTACTTTTTATTATGTTCCTCCACTCACTAACTACTAACAAATATTACTTAAGAGATTGCAGATGACTTATAGTAAAAATAGCATTAATAATTACTTTAAAAGGCCATTTGTGTTATTCTTTACCTTTTCATCCTCAATTGTTATTTTTTTATGATTGACATTTGTATGTCACCTTTTTAAATTACTCTACACAAAAGGACAAAGTCTGTGAATGTAATCTTTAAGCTAAAACTTCAAAATGTGCATTTTTTATACTTTCACTCTTTCCTGAGCTTGATTTCTACGTATAAGTGTTCTACCACCACTACTGGGAATCTCCCACATCATATGTTCAGAGGAAGACACCTTTTCTTCTCCTGTCTATAGGTCTCCTCATCTCTCCCTTCTATGACTATAGCATCATCCAACCATCTAGTCACTCAATTGCAAATCCCAGGCACTATTTATTTCAATCAGCTCTATTTTTTCACTGTTTAATCACAGAATTCTTTTAAAATAGAAGGAACATTAGAATATATTCCAACTAGTGTTGTAATTAGAAAGGAACCAGAGCTAATTTAACTTAATCCACTCATTTTACCATTGAGAGACAATAGATGATTTTTTTTTTTTGTCTTTTTGAGACAGGGTTTCACTATGCAGTTCAGGCTGGCCTTGAGCTCACTTTTGTAGCGCAGGCTGGTCTCGAACTCACACCGATCCTCCTGCCTCAGTCTCCCGAGTGCTGGGATTACAGGCGTGCGCCACCACGCCCAACAAGAGACAATAGATGATTTCTAAAGGGCATATGTTAGCATCATGTCACACTCAGGACCCCAATAACAAAAGCTAGAAGCAAAGAATAGAATATAGGCTTCCATTTTTCCCCTGGGCTAACACCAAATGAAAACTGTTATTCTGAAGAAAAGGCACCCCAATGAGAAATTAATGAAAAATTCATTAAATTTTTCAAAGTTTTTGGTTCATCAAATAAGAATGACAATACAAAGAATAATAGGACTTTGCATTTCTTAACCATTTTGTCCTCTGGCCACCGCCTGATGCAATGTGTGATTGAACACTGTTGAATGCTTAAATTTAAAATATTTATTATAGTAAAACACACAGTACTATGAATTCTTTCCAAAATCTTTGTGGTGGAATAGCTAATTGTCAACTTGAAATACTCAGCTGAACTGAATCTGTGTGATTCTGGGTGTGAAAGGCCCACCTGAGGATTTTTGCCAGCCAGGGCAAAAAAGCAGAACTGCAGGGGAAGATGGGGTGCAGTTGGTCCTCCTGGAGAAGCTTTTTGGCCTGGCTTGCCTCAGCAGTTCTCATCATCAGAGGAGCTTGAGTCCTTCTTGTCCCTGAAGTTGGCTGTGGTTCTCTTTGAGAGAACACTGGAGGTGAGTATCACTCCCTGACGCCAAGTGTAGATTACTCAGCGTGCTGACACAGATTCTTCATTCCACTGGTCTAGACTTTGTGGCTTCCGTCACTGACCTTTGGACTTTCCCAGTGAAGGTCCTTGCTATACATTTTCACGAAACACTGTCATGTGCTCTAAGCCTCCATCCAGTTGCTCTCTTGGAGAACATTTCCATGAACTTGAGCTCTTCATGAGGACTTGTGTGGGACATTGCCATGGGATCTAGGCTCTCATCTGGATTCTTTCGGCT
>PVJA010050348.1:0-13326 GCA_004027025.1 Myocastor coypus | reverse complement strand
AAAAAAAAAAAAAAAAAAAAAAAACTTAGGAATTAACCTAACTAAGGAAGTAAAAGACCTTTTCAGTGAAACTATAGTACTCTGAAAAAAGAGATCCTAAAAGATTTCAGAAAATGGAAAGATATTCCCTGCTCCTGGATAGGAAGAACCAACATTGTGAAGATGGCCATACTCCCTAAATTGTTACACAGATTTAATGCAGTTCCTATCCAAATATCATCAACATATTTCACAGACCTGGAGAAATCACTCCTAAAATTTATTTGGAACCAAAAAAGACCCAGAATTACAAAGACAATTCTGGGCAACAAAAGTAAGGCAGGAAGCATTACAATTCCTGACCTAAAGTTATACTACAAAGCTACATCAATAAAATCAGCATGGTACTGGCAAAAAAAAAATAGACCTGAGGATCAGTGGAATAGATTAGAAGATACAGAAGCAGATACAAATACACGCAGCCACCTTATCTTTGACAAAGGGGCCAAACACGTTTACTGGAAAAAAGATAGCCTCTTTAACAAATGGTGCTGGAAAAATTGGCTCTTTACATGCCAAAAACTAAAACTTGACACTAGTCTATCATCATGTACTAAACTAAAGTTGAAATGGATTAAAGATGTAAATGTTAAGAGAAACATTAAACCTCTTGAAGAGAAAGTGGGAGAAAATCTTGAAGACATTGGGGTAAGGAAAAAATTCATGGACAAAAATCAAAATGCACGTTTAACACTTGAAAGCATCAACAAATGGGACCTCCTCTGGCTAAGAAGTTTTTGCACATCAAAAGAAATTATCAATAGAGTGAAAAGACAACCCACAAATTTCGAAAAGATTTTAACTAATAAGAACTCAGGCAAAGGTCTTTTATCTAGAATCTATAAAGAACTGAAAACCATTAGGGTTACAAAATTCAAAGACCCAATCCAGAAATGGGCATCCAAGATGAACACACACTTCTCAGAGAAAGAAATTCAGCAAGCCTATAAATATATGAAGAAATGCTCCACATCGCTAGCCATTCATGAAATGCAAATTAAAACAACACTTAGATACCATCTCACCCCAGAAAGAATGGCTCTCATAAAGAAAACCCACAACAAATGCTCGAGAGGCTGTGGAGACAAAGGAACCCTTCTCCAGTGCTGGTGGGAATGCAGATTGGTGCAACCATTATGGAAAGCAGTGTGGAGGCTTCTTAAAAAACTAGAATTGGAAATCCCATTCAATCCAGCTATCCCCCTACTGGGAATTTTTCCAGAAGAACTGAAAACATCATACCATAGTGATATCTGTGCACCTGTGTTTTATAGCAGCCCGATTTGTCATACCAAATCTTGGAAACAACCAAAATGCCCAACATTTGAAGAATGGTTAAAAAAGTTGTGTTATTTTTATACACTGGAATAGTACTCAGCTATAAAGAATGATAAACTGGACAACTTCATATATAAATGGATGTATATTGAACATATACTCATAAGTGAAGTAAACCAGACCTACATTTGTAAATATGGTATAGTCTCGCTTGTATAAGAAATCTAAAGAAGAAATAAAAATGGAAAGGCATAGCACAGCTGAATGGAAATCAAAGATTTTTGAAGCAACACTAAAACTACACTTGGAATGTGTGTCATTCAGGACTTTTAGATGTGTGCTGCTTCTAATGTAACTCAGTTACTGCTATACTCTCAAATAAATGGTTGGTTAGCAAAAAGATGAAAAAAGGGTATTAATTGAGAATAAGAGACTAGGCAAAATACCATAGGCTTGACAGTCTACAATTTTGTACATCCTTAGATTTCTAAATGTCTTTGTAAAAATGTGTAACTGCTTTTATCACATTTTGTAGAGATTTATTAGAATATCAATGATTGAAGGAAAACACCAATGTCAAGTTAAGTCTAAGATGTATGATATTTAGAAAGGTAGTGATGTTGAGCTCAATCACCTATGTTATAGAGTAATTGTATCATGAAGCTTCTCTGCTGGGGGATTGAGAGTGCAGGTTAACAGACCAAGAATTGAAGAAAAGGAAGGGCTATGAGGATAGCCATCATTTTGGCTCTGGCCCTCAAGGTCAGTGAGGACTCAGGACATAGGAGAACCTGTGCTGTAACATCCTATAACACAGTGGTTTCCCAAATTTTCTGGTCAAGGAGATTGTGGGATCTCAGAGGAAAGGGATAAATGAAGGATAGTGTGCCTAGGGAGAGTCACCTGGGGAGAAAACATTCTCTCAGGCTTTCACAGAGAGCAGACTGGTCAAGCAATGGCCATGACTCATCCTGATGGCTGACACTGATAGCAGTTCTACAGAGCACTGTATATGGTTCTAAAGTTAATCCTGAGGAGATTTGACCTTGGAAAATACAAATCATGAAAGTTTTGTTAGACAGGTCTTGCTTTAACGTGCCCTTGATCACCCAGCAGGAAAGCTTAATTATGAGGTATAAAATGCAGAGCTGGATTAGTATGGTGAAGTGTAAGAACTTAAGTCAACAGCCCTCAACATTGCCAGTTTCACCGGTAACCCACTGCAATTATGAAACACTGGACTATTTATACAACTACTTCCTCCTAGTTCAAAGAAAAGAAAACTTTTTCTTCTTTTTCTTTTTCTTTTTTTCTGAACCAACATCAATTAGAAAATTTGTCATGTCTGCACCCTGTGCTCTGTATAACTTTTTTGTGAGGACAATATGAAGTGTGTCGTTTATTGCGAATGTGCTACTAACATGTTTTGAAACTGTCATATTGTTATCTTATTAAAAAGTAATAAAAAAATAAATTTTTTTAAAAAGAATAATTTTGCTTGGTCTGTTAAATAAAGGTCTATTAAAATGTGCCTAACATAATCCAGGTCTGACTCAGAAATCCTGGTAAGAAATGTTTCACTAAGGAAATTAAATGCAGTTCACAGTGCCATCTAAAAATATTAAGGACCTTATTCCTATCAATCAGCAGTCAGCAAGAACCTAAGCACTTGGTAAGTTTACTGACCGAGGTGAGGAAATTTTCAGGGAATGTATGAAGAATATTTGCCTCATAAGCACACGTCCTTATTGCACAGGGCAAGGTACTTTGTTTGAAAAAAAATCTCCCAGGTATACAGGAACTTGTCCTAGCTGTGTAACAGTGTGACTTCTCCAAATTTGTGAGAAGCAGCTCTGTGCATTCAGGGGAGAATTTTATCCATGAGCCAAAAAGTCTTTAACATCAAGTATTTAATGTTCTGGTTCTGCTCAGCTTTTAAACTGTGAAAAGATTAAAAGGCACAAATGAAAGAAATTTCTATGTAGAACTAAGTAGGATTCATTTTAACAGTAAGCCATTTATTTCATTGTACCAGGATTTCTGACCAGAATCATTGAATCCTAAACTTGAGTTTGCCCTACATTTACTTAGAAAGTTCCTTGTGGGAATAAGTGTCTTTCCTGGGGACTAAAAGTAGGCCCTCACACAGGCGAGGCAAGTACTCTACCACTGAGCTACACTCCCAGCCATTCTTTCATTTTTTGAGATAAATTGGTCTCACACTTGTGATCCTCCTGACTCATCCTCCCAAGGAGCTATCACTACCCTCAGCACTAAGAGCCTTTTAAACAGAGCCAGAGAGGGTCTCCTAACAGTTTGTAAAATAGCTAAAAGCTTGACAAACACCAATGGCCTGCAATGAACAGTGAAGTGCCAGATTGGTGGTACCATAAGTATCAGTGAGACCAGTGATCCTTACCCAGAAAAACTCGGGATGATGATATAAAAATTGTAGATTCAACCCAGAGCCCAGGCCGAATGAGACTGCCCAGGGCCCACCAGATCCTCATTTAAGCCAGAGCCTAGGCCTAGCATGTGAATGGGCGTGCCCAGGGCCTTCCAGATCCACATTTAAGCCAGCACCTAGGCCCAGCATGTGAGTGGAACTTCCTCCATCAGACAGGCCTGTTATGGAACCCCGTGGCAGGACTCCCTACAGAGAGACTAGATGCAAGACCCACCCAGCTGATCCAGGAGCAGAACATTTTGCCAGAGTGGCACAGTGAGTTTATCTCCAAGTGCTGCAGCAGGAAGAAATAGAGTGCAGCAGCCAGACTCAGCCACACTCACCTGGATGAGTTTGAACTTGGTAGATCCCAACCTGGTACTAAGATAACAACTCACAAAGCTCTACACCAAAGGTCAGAAGGCAGGGTCATACAGGAGCAAAATACATTCTCAGATCCCAAGCCCACCCAGAACAAATACAGGAGACAATAGTATAAAAGAAATTGGAAATCACATGCCTGAAATCTCTGAAATAATAATGTCCAAAGTAAAGAACCAACTGCAGAAAGATATAGAAGAAATCTGATCAGAAAATATTTCTATAGTAAAAAGAAATAACCATGATGAAAGTAATACAAAGTGTTTCTAAAGAAGACACTGATAAAAAAAAAAATAGAAAAATGATGGAATCCTTGAATGAGCAACATAGGAAAGAAGTAGAATCCATGAAACACATTCAAAGTGCTCTACAGGAAATTAAAACCTCAATCACAAGCTGGCAAAATGAAAGTGAAAATATACTTTCAGACCTTGAAGATACTGCTGCAGCTAGTGAAAAGATAAGAAAAGATCTCCTTTCCCCCCCCCCCAGGATCAGGGTTCAAATTCAGAACCTTGCACTTGCCAGGCAGGCACTTGTGCCATGGAGCTATCTCCCCAGTGAAAAGATCTCTCAAAAACAATTAGAATTCAGGAAAAAAAATAATTTAACATCTTCAAAATGATCCAAAGATGAACAACGTAAGACTAATACACATCAATGAGAAAGGAGTCAATACAAATTATATAAAAAGAATATGGACAGAAGTAATAGCAGAAAACTTCCCAAATATGAGGAAACAATCTGACATTCAGGGAAGCATACAGAACTCCAAATAATATCAACCCAATTAAAAGCACACCTGGGATTCAGAGACCACACATGAACTGTAGGTTCTGGAGGATGATGAGGATAAAGGGGAGATGTTGCCACATTCCGAGTCTGTGGACATATTCCAGGAGGGTCTCACCATGACAGTGCAAGACCCAGTCCTCTGTGACTTACTGATCCAGTTACTTTGGAAGAGGTCAACTCCCAGATAACACTAGAATATGGGCAAGCAGTGACAGTCCAGGTATGCAAAATGTTTGGAGAAGTAATGCCTGTAGTTGTAGTGCAGAATGCCACGGTCCTGGACTTGAAGAAGGCCATTCAAAGATATGTTCAACTCAAGCAGGAGCGTGAAGGGAGCATTCAGCACATCAGCTGGTCTTATGTGTAGAGGACATACCAACTGACCTCTGTGGGACAGAAACTCACAAAGGACCAGAAAAAACTCTGAGATTATGGTACCTGGAATCAGAATGAGGTATCCTTCATCAAAAAGCTGAGGCCAAAGTGAGCCTTAGTCAAGGAATTTTATTTGTGGTGGTGGAGCTTTCCCCAGCAAACTGATGGATTCCCTCTCATTATTGTCCTTCTCATGAAGAGTCAAGATCCAAGGTGTACCTAGTGGATGCAGCCGTGAGCATGAATCCTGGGTCGCCTCTGTTCTTACTTTCCTATGAACTTGACTTGACCTCCTCCTGGATTTAAAAACTGGTTACAAAACTGGTGGCCTGGCCTTATGTACCAAAAAACAGCAACAACAACAAAACCTGTTTGCTTCATATTTTCAAGTCAGAAAACCACAGTACTCTCTGTAGGAGGGAGTGGATTTGCCCTATCACAGAAGGCAGGTTTTGGCAGAGAACTGGTATGGGTAAGTCTTAAAATCTAAGAGACCGTGCCTGAGTCCTGTGACCACACCACATGCCTATTACCATGGTCTCCACAGCACTGATTTGTAAATAAAAGCTAAGCAGCTGCTTCCTGTTAAAAATAAAAAATAAAACCACACCTAGACATATAATAATCAAGATCCCAGAAATTCAGCACAGGAACAGTATATGAAAAGCCAAAAAAAAGATCACATTTGAAGGAAAACTCATTAGAATAATGGCAGATTTCCCTTCACAAACCATCAAGTCAAGAAGAGCATGGAGCAGAGTACTACAAGTCTTACAAGAAAACAAATTCAAACCCAGACTGATATACCCTGCAAAACTCTCAAGTAAAAGTGGGGATGGTGATTTGACCCCCAGATCCACTATTAAGGCAACCTGAGACAGCCAAAAAAAAAAAGTATATTGGAGAAGTGCAATATTTCCGTGACAATGAGCAACTAAAGAATTTCATGATGCCAAAGCCAAACCTACACAGACTACTAAAACCCTCTAGAGAGGACAAAAATGACCACAACTCCATGAATGACAATAGAAAGAACCCACCAAATAGGGCAAACAAAACAGGAGAAGAGAGGTATACAACAGCAGTCTTCCAATTATTCTTTTGTACACAGCAGCAAAATATTTCCATCAGCATACTCTACAAATGGACTTCTCCTGCACCCTACAGGTCATGATTCTGTCTGGGTCTACAGGGTAAATATCAAGGAAATAGCAGTAGCTCAGTCCCCCAAGTGACACCTGACCACCAGGGTTATGGACACTGTCCATTTCCATGACATACTAGAACTTTGTGCAATATCCTGTCCTTAGTTGTTAGAAGTGCTAGTCTGTATTTGCCATTCCAGTATGTATGTTATGTTTTATTCTTATTTTTCACTATCATGAAAATTTTCTCTTAATTAAATTATTTTGAAATATATAATTTTTAATTAATATTTAATTTTCTGAATGTTTAATCTTAAATTTTGTTTTAAGATTTATATTGTATCTTTGACTTACAATGTACTTATAACACATGGTATCATATTTTCTCCCAGTATTAGAAACTTTAAAAAGTATATTTCCATTTTCCAGACTTTATATTACTTATTCCTTGTCTTTTACACACACACACACACACACACACACACGCACGAAAAAATATGTATATAACCCAACATAAGGTTAATACTGTTTTGCCGGGCGTGGTGGTGCACGCCTGTAATCCCAGCACTTGGGAGGCTGAGGCAGGAGGATCAGTGTGAGTTCGAGACCAGCCTGGGCTACAAAAGTGAGCTCAAGGCCAGCCTGAACTGCATAGTGAGACCCTGTCTCAAAAAAAAGACCAAAAAAAAAAAAAAAAAAGGTTAATACTGTTTTGTAGAAATCTTCAGTGACCTTTTATTTTTTTTTATTTTTTTATTTAGAATTTATTTTATTTTATTTATTATTTTTATTCTTGTTTTCAGAACCTTTGTTTGTTTATTCACTTCATTTTTTTTTTTCGGCCAGCTCAGCCGCCCCAAGGGCAGGGCTGGTGCAGCATGTGGTGCCGGGGATTGAGGTCCCTGAAGCTTCCCAAGCAGGCGCTTTAGACCACTGAGCCATCCCGCCGGGCCCCGTTCAGTGACCTTTTAAATGGGTTCATCTAATATATTTCACATAGTCTTGTGTAACTGTCATTTTGAGAGCTCTTTATTATTTATCCAGAACCATACAGCAACTTCTCTTGCCTTTTGGATTATATTCTTTGTTATTTTCTATATGCTGCATCTGGAGTATTAGAATAGTTCAAGTTTAAGGGGACTAGGGAGATAGCTCAGTAGAAGGGCCTGGGTTCAATCCCTGATTCTGCAAAAAAAAAGGAAAAAATTTCAAGTTTGTGTAATTGGAAAATGTTTTACTTTTAGTTTTCAAAGGTATGTTTGCTAAGTATAAAATTCAATAAGGACAGATTTTTTTTTCAGGCCTTTTAATTAGTCTAGCTTCTTATCCACTTGCTGTTTTTTTTTTTCTAATGTAGAATAAGATGCTATTTAACTTTGTTCTTCCATAGTTAATATTTTTTTCTATGTATATGCTTTAATGATTTTTTCTTTATAATTAGTTTTGAACAATTTCACTTTTGTGTATCTTAGTGTGATTTTATTCAAATTTCTGGTACAACAGGTTCAGTTTTCTTGGAAATGTGGTGCTAATTTCAACTAAATTCAGAAGTTTTAAATCTTTAAATATGTATTGCTTACCCCTTTCTACTTTGAGAATTCTGACTTTATGAATATAAGTTTCTTGATTTTTGGCACAGTGTGAACTCTTATATCACTGATTTATAAATTCTTCATTTTTATTTTGAACATTTTTTATTGTTATACTCATTTAAATTTGTAAATAATTTATTTATAATGTGCAACCTATTAATCTCATGCTGTGCATTCATTTCAGAAATATTTCCCTAAAATTCACTGTCTACATCTTATATCTTTGACATTTCAATATTTGTCTACAATTTTTAATATGCTGTGTAATTATTGATTTTCAATACAGTTAATGAGAAAAAAAAATGAAAAAGGGCAATATACTACCACTCAGGTGGCAGCACCCAGAGAAAAGCCAGGGGGTACCTGGCCAGCACTGGGAAGTCCCAGGCAGACCCTGGAAGAAGAGGTTCAATGGGCCTGGCTAGTCTGTGGCCAGTTTTGGAGGATCTTTTCTGGGAATAGTCAAAGGTCACTGTGGTGCTAGTCCCTTCAGTCCTTCGAGAGTGTGCCATGTCTGGGTGCCCACATGGATCCCCACCCTGGTGCCCCTGTGGAGTCTCCAGGATCTCCAGCTAAGGAAGGGCCATGTTGTCCCACTCAGCTGCAGCATCATCCGGGGTCTTGGGAAGTTCTGTTCTCTCAGCACATCAGCCTTCTTAGAGTTCCCTCTCGTGCTGATCTGACTGCTTCCCGCCGCTGGTTCCGTGCACCTGTTTACAGCTTTCCTGAGTGGGCTCCTGGCATTTTGCCCTACCTCACCTCACCTCTGCTTAGTTTGATGCTCTTTAACTTTTCTTGTTTAACAGAATAGTCTGTCCTTGTAAAGTTTTTAAAATATAGTCAGTGACCTTCAAGGAGAAAAAACTAGAGCCAGGGTTTCTGATAAGTAGAAAATAATAAAGAGATTTATATTTCCAGTTACCACTCTGAAAAGAGTACTTGTGTAAGCTGAGCATGATGGCACATGCCTAGGTACTGGGGAGGCTGAGGCAGGTGGATTGCAAGTTCAAAGCCAGTTTTGGCAACTTACCCTGGGGAGTGGCAGAGCACTTGCTTGGCATATGCTAAGCTCTGAGTTCGATCCTCAGTTCCCCCACAGAAGAATCTATGCATGCAGTCATAGTTGGAGGCAAATTGCAAATAGTTGCCTCTGGATAGGATGATGATGATGCATGATGTTTTTTTTTACTACATTTGTAAAGATGTTTGTTTGATATTATTACATTGAACTTTTAAATAATGATGATGATAACTCCAACACTGGTAGATATAATGAATAATTAAAAAACTTGGGGTTCTTGCCCACAGTTATTCCTCATAAAATTGGCCGAGTCATAGAAGGAAGTCCAGCTGATCGATGTGGAAAATTGAAAGTTGGAGATCACATCTCAGCAGTGAATGGACAGTCCATTATTGAACTCTCCCATGACAGCATCGTGCAGCTGATCAAAGATGCCGGTGTCACTGTCACACTGACAGTCGTTGCTGAAGAAGGTAAGGCAGTGGTAGACTTGTCTTTGCCAAGCTGATCTGAGAGGTACAGGACTGCAGTGACAGACCCATTTCAATACCCTAGAGTCTCATTCTTTGCCTTTTCCACTTAACGAACTTAAAAGACAGTTTATTATAAAGTGTCAGCAGCTCAAGACAAAGTATCCAGCTAGTAACTCGTAGCCATTTATGTGCCAGAAAAGCAAACAAAGAGTGAAAGATTGGTAACACTTTTCAGATCTTATTTTCTTAAAATAAGGCCTTAAGTCTCTGCTTGAGTTAAAGAAAATCCTTTAAGCAGTTCAAAGGAACTGACTGTTACACCAAGCTTTTTATGTCCAGCCATGCCATGGTGTGCCTTTTCTTGGGGCAGGGCTTTGTTCTGGGCAGCTATTTTTTAAAAGGGGGTTAGGAGGAGCATGCGGAAAGGCTCATAAATAGGGCATAAAACTCACACTGGCAGTTCTGGAATAATGTCTTGCCTTGCTTGTAGCTTCCTTTTTCATCATTAAAAATTTCTAATTAGAACCATTTTGGACCAGTTCATGTTCTTTGTTTAGGAATTCCTGAGTAACCACTATACAGTGTTCATCTCACTTCCCCTGATTTTGCAAAACTAATGAGGACAAAACAACAGCATTCACGCCTGTAATCCCGGCACTCGGGAGGCTGAGGCAGGAGGATCGGTGCGACCAGCCTGGGCTACAAAAGTGAGCTCAAGGCCAGCCTGAACTGCATAGCAAGACCCTGTCTCAAAAAGACAAAAAAAAAAAAACAAAACAAAACAAAACAAACAAACAAACAAAAAAACAGCATGACTATGAAGAGCCCATCTTTCACGTTAACACTCCTCAGTCTTGGTATTCATGGTCCATGTTCCCCCATGACTAATTGAGTTAGTTTCTAGGTCTTCTGTACTGTTCATGCCTATCTTTTTTTCTTGTTCCACTTTCATAATTTACTTAGCCATACTGTCTGTTTCTTCCCAAGATATTGTTCTGGGTATGTCTGCGTGTTCTCCGGCTGCTCCCAGGGGTCCTGGCCAGCCCTGGGCAGGTCCTCAAGGTGCTGGTGTGTCACCGCCCTGCTCCCCTTCCCTGGTGTGATCCCATACCACCTAGACTCTGCTGGTTCTTTTCTGAAATCTTCTTCCACAGCAACTCGAGCCCTTTCTCTGCTCTCTGCATGGGTGTGTTTTGTGATTTTGTTCCCAGTTGAAACTTACATGCCCAGGTTCTCTTAGCTGTGTCTCTCATGGGCCTCCGCGCACTCAGACGCATCCTTCTGGCAGGTCTCTCTCCCTACTGAGCAGTCTGCTTTTTGCAGACAAAGAAAGTGCTAATGGTTGAATATTATACTTACTAGATGCCCTGTAAATATTTTTGAATGAAAAATTTTGGTTCTAGTAAATAAATGAATGAACAAAGTAAAAATATGGGGGTTTTAGTTATGAGCCTTCTGTGTTGTCATCTGAACCGAGACAACAGAATTTAGAACACAGACAGCATTCACTGACACCCACTGTGTAGCTAGTTGAATGTCCTTAAACAAGCCAGTTAATCTTCCTAATTTTTTTTATCTATAGAGGGTAACTATTAATATCTGTTTCAAGGTTATTGCTGGGGTTAATGTGAGCCTGTATGTAAGCTACAAAAATTTTGTAAGGTGCTCATCGATTGATAGCTGCATTGTTTGACCTTTATGCCTGGCTCACTCATTCAAGTCTCTGCTTAACTCTTGCCACATAAAAAAAAATAATAGTGGCCAGGCTTGTGGTACACACCTCTAATCCCAGAACTCGGGAGGCTGAGTCAGGAGGATCAATGTGAGTTCGAGGCCAGCTTAAACTGCATAGTGAGGTGCTGAGGAGATAGCTCGGCAGTTTAAGCACCTGCCTGGCAAACACAAGGACCTGGATTCAATCCTTGGTGCCACATGCCATGGAGGCCCCAAAACTCTGGGCACACCATGCCAGCCACTGAAACCAGGCATGGTGACACATGCTTGTAATCCCAGCACTAAGGAAGCTAAGACAGGAGGATCACTAAAAGCCTGACCTGCATAGTGAGACCCTATACCAGACAGACAGACAGACAGACAGACAGACAGACAGATTAAACTTCATAGCAAGACCCTGTCTCAAAAAGGCTAAATAAATCAATGTAAATATTTAAAAATAATCGTATTTAGCGCACTATGTGTGAAACATTGTTCTAAGTACTTTACATGTACTGACTCATTTACTATAGTAATACTATGTAGGAAGTATCATTTTCTCATTGAGATAGGCAAGGAAACTGTTACAGATCAGTTAAATAATTTGCTAGTGGTCCATAAAACTCTTAACGGACACAGTGTTTAAGTCAGGCAGTCTGATTGCAGATTTTTCCTTAAGGCAAGCATGCATTGAGCTGCAACCCCAGCCTAGAACCTGCACTTGTACATGCGGGACCTCCTTGGAAGTAGTGCCCAAGACCCCTCCCCACCTGCTGCTGGACTCCTCCTCCCTGCACCCCACTTCACTTTCCTTCCTTGTGCTTAGCTGAGAGACTTTTTATTCTCTGTCCCACTAAAATGTGAAATCATACAATTCAGAAAGTTTTTTTATGTTCACTGCTTGTCTTAGTTACTTTATACTCGTTGCTGGGACAAATACCAGACACTCAAGATGAAGGAAGGAAGGGTTTATTTAGCTCACAGTTCGTGGAGGTTTCAGTCCATATTTGGCTGGTCCAAGGCTGAGCGGAGCAGGGTGGAGAGCATCCAGTTCATGGCGGCAGAACAGCAGCAAAATGGTGGCAGAGGCAGCCAATCCATCAGGGCAGCAGAGCAGCAGCAACAGCTGGAGTCTGTCTCTCTGTCTCTCTTTATATTACATTCAGGCTCTCTGCCTTAGCCTCCGCCTTAGGCTACACCCGTAATCCCAGAAGTAGTTCGACTCATAATCCCATCAGTACTAAAACCCATAATCCCAGGGGTCACGGATCAACTCTAGAAGTCCCCGCCCATGACTACATGAGGCTTTGGGGGGACAACTAGACATAAACCATAACACTGCTAAATGCCCCATCTAAGTAAGTGTCAGGCACATAATAAGGGCTCACAAGATGTTTTTAAGTGGAAAATTCTTTGAATGTTACTGAAATGAGAACCTGGTCAAGTTTCTTTGTCTCAGTGACTTTATCATGGTCTGTATAAGCTGCATGTGAGCCTTAACATTCGTGCTGTGGCTCATAGGAGAAAGTGAGCCCCAGTGCCATAAAAAATGGCCCTCAGGACTGAGCAGTGGTGTGCCTGGGAAGGAACGTCCTCCCATCGCTTGTAGCAAGCACCGATGAAGGGGCTTGGGGGTGGCCCTGGCAGGCGTATAACCAGCCAGGTCATCTGCGCAAAGCACGAGTGTTTGCATCTTCAGTATTTTTTGAAAAACAATAAAAATTAAATGAAAAGTAAGAACAGACATAAAATTATTATGTGAAATTATTTTAAGGTTTTCTAAATTCTTGCTTCCAACACCCACATTCACAACCCTAACCCACATTTTGAGTAACCCTGTGCTAGTTGTCTCAGTTACTCTTCTCATTGCTCGGACAAATACCTGACACTGACACCCAAAATGAAGAAGGGAAAGGGTTATTTAGCTCAGTTACTGGAGGTTTCAGTCCATACTCAGCTGGCTCCAGGCAGAGTGGAATAACAGCAACCATGGCAACAGAAAGCAAGTCTCTCTCTCTCTGCCACACACACACACACACACACACACACACACACACACACACACACA
>PVJA010050347.1:0-13323 GCA_004027025.1 Myocastor coypus | reverse complement strand
GAAGAAGAAGAAGAAGAAGAAGAAGAAGAAGAAGAAGAAGAAGAAGAAGAAGAAGAAGAAGAAGAAGAAGAGGGAGGAGGAGCAGGAGGAGGAGGAAAAGGAGGAGGAAGAGAAGGTCAGAGGAAGTATGAGAAAAATAAGTTGCCTACATTCAGCTGGATCCTAAATAAGTCTTCTAGATTTCACTTGTATCCTAAATCAGTGACAGATTCTCCATTAGAAAAAAATAAGTTGCAAGAGCTTGTGCTATGTGTGCATCTCTTACAAACAGATCTTTTCGGTCTTCTCAGGAAAAAAAAAGATATGTATGTTCAGTCATGCTGTCAGCTATCATCAGGTGATTTGTTTACAGCCCGCTGTCTTTTTTTACATTTCCGACATCGTGCATTTTAATTAGGAGGGTTTACAGTCCTGGTGCCCTCTCTACCTGTCCAGTGGAAATGAAAGATAGAATGTTGCAGAAGACAGTTGTTCTAGATAAATAAAGTGAGCATCTCAGACAATGAAGAGACAATTAGGAAATGATATAAAAACACAGGGGAAAACAATAAAAGATTCATTGAGTTGTTATAGACATCTCCACATCAGGAGCTCATTTTCTCTATGCAATATTGATGAAAGTGATCACAGTTACCATTTAACGGTCTTTCTATGTGACAATTATGCTGCACAAATGTTATTCTACAGCTGCAGAAATATAGATTTGAGAAGTAAAAATATCACACCTAAAAATAGTGATTAAAGCCAAGTTTCCCCCTGGAAATTTACATGATGAAATTTAGTCTTCAACAAAACTTCCATTATGAGCTATTTTAGTAGACCTATTTTAGTAGACATACCATCTATTTGAGAGAAAATATCTCTTGAAATATACAAAAACAAAGTTCAAGGAAAAGATAATCCCAAGATTAGTACCAAAAAAGACATAGAGCCCAAATGAGAAATAGGTGAAGTAAAATGAGAAAGAAAAGGAAGGAGAGTAAAGTGGAAATGAAATGAACTATTTGCAGCGGAAGAACTTGAGGCAGAAAAGAAAGCATCAAAGATGGGAGATTTCTGTGCAGCACTACGGAAAGGTAAAAGAAGACTCAGAGGGATTTGAATGCATGTGCAAATCCAGCTGTGCTCCTCAGAGAGTGTGTATTACTGCCTCTTTTGATCAGTAAGTCAATGTTTCAACTCTGTTCTCACTGCCTTCCTTGTGACTTCTATTTATTTTTTTAAAAATAATTTTATTTTTTTTTTCTTATTTCAGAACCTTTGTTTGTTTATTCACTCATTTTTTATGGCTGGCTCAGCCCACCCCAAGGGCAGGGCTGGCGCAGCGTGTGGTGCCGGGGATCGAACCGCGGTCCCTGAAGCTGCCCAAGCTTCCCCAAGCAGGTGCTTTAGACCCCTGAGCCATCCCGCCGGGCCCCCCTTGTGACTTTTAATAATCATTCTTGAAATACAAATGCTTCCGCAGACATATTGGGAGATGCTTTCTCACCTGACTGATTATTCAACCTATCCCATAGCTGTCAGTCTGTCTGCAGGATATGAAGTTCCTGCAGACTGTAAGTAAGGGGAAACCGAGAATGGGTCTTAGATGTCTTGGAATACATTAACGCACATAATGGTCCTGTCCGCTGGCTTCCCTACACAAGCCACTTTTTGCTTTGTACTAAACTCTATCAGGCTCTGTTTGAGACCTATCTCAGCTTGTATGGTTTCTCTGAGTTTCTATTAGCTGGTAGGCATTAAGCCAGTATCATAAGGAGCTCAAGGTGTGTTTCTATCAATGAGAAGCATACAAGTAATGTTAGAAACAAAAAGTTCCCTAAATGCCCCATGCCTCACACTTCTTTTTTTTTTTCCAAGAATTTTTTATTTTATTTATTAATTTTTTTCTTGTTTCAGAACCTTTATTTATTCACTCATTTTTTAAAAAAAATTTTATTTATTTATTTATTTATTGTTTCAGAACCTTTGTTTGTTTATTCACTCATTTTCATGGCCGGCTCAGCCCGCCCCAAGGGCAGGGCTGGCGCAGCATGTGGTGCCGGGGATCGAACCGCGGTAACTGAAGCCGCCCAAGCTTCCCCAAGCAGGCGCTTTAGACCACTGAGCCATCCCGCCGGGCCCCTATTCACTCATTTTTATGGCCAGCTCAGCCCGCCCTGAGGGCAGGGCTGGCACAGCATGTGGTGCCGGGGATCGAACCGCGGTCCCTGAAGCTGCCCAAGCTTTCCCAAGCAGGCGCTTTAGACCACTGAGCCATCCCGCTGGGCCCCTGATGCCTCACACTTCTAATCAGTAAAATAAAGACAATAAGAAGTACCCATATGATTGGAATTTTATGAATGCAAAAGATGTAAAGCTCTTAAAATAGTGCTGTTTTATGTGTGCTTTTGTTTCAGTCACACTGCAAATCTTTTCCTGGAATCCTGTCCTCCTAAAACAATTATACTTCATCCCACTTCCAAGGATACATTTTTAAATAGCTGTTGTGAAGCTGATATAGGAACACCTGTTGTATACTTTTTAACATGAGAGAGGCTTGGAAGATGAATGGCCAAGTTACTTCATGGGAAGATAAGGCTCCTGTGATCTGGCCTATTTAATTTCTTTCTTGGCCCTGTGTCCCACACTCTTCTTGGACTCTCCCAGCAATCCTTCACTCCAGCCACATCTGACAACTTGTCAGAGAAGAGACTCCCCAGGTCCAAGGTTATAAAGACATTCAGAAAAGCTCCGTGCCAGGCTAAGGATGCCCTCTGACTCCTGAAGTCTCCCTGTCTCATTCATGCATTCTGCTGCAGCACTTGAGAGCTGTTGTGGTGCCAAGATCCTGCGTGTACCTTGTCTGTCTCTGCCACTTGGCTGAGCCTGGAGAGCATCTTGTCTCATCTATCTCTGAATTAGCTGCACCTGGCCCATAGTGTGGAGCTAAGCGAGATGTAATGCGTGCTTGACGAAACTGAGTAGCACTGTAGATGTATTTAAATATGCACTTATTTGTACATTAGGAAGACACTGACTTCTCATGGAGTAATCAAACTAAATAGTGTTATTATTAAGCACTGATGTAATACCTTAGGCTCTTAATAAGAAATTCACATATTGGAACTTTCAGAGAGTGTGACAGAACAGACAAGGATGTCTGGGATGAAGGAAATACAGAAACTAAAGATAAAAGTTTGACTGAACATTTCATAAATATATCAAAAGAATTTGTGTTTATTGTCTGTGATCTCAAACAATATATATATATATATATATATTATATATATAATATATCCAATGTGAACTATATGTGACAAAACTCTATTATCTATCTATCTAATAAATATATCAAAAGAATTTGTGTTTATTGTCTGTGATCTCAAACAATATATATATATACATTATATATAATATATCCAATGTGAACTATATGTGACAAAACTCTATTATCTGTCTATATATCTATCTAAGAGGGGAAAAGAGATAAAAGCTCTATATAAGAAAAGCTCTGCATAGATATCAAAGTGACATTAACAGAAGGCTGCTATAATCAGTTAGCATTTCCATGTGGACCTACTCAATCAGCAGGAACAAATTCACAGGACAGGTAGAAAAGAGAATGGGAAGGGCTCCATTCAATTTGGAAAGTATCGACTACCAGAATTTCATTTATTAAACAACAACAAGGACAAAAGAACAGTAGCTTTTTTAAATTTAGAGGTCCCGTAATAAATATTAATGGCCAGAATGTATCGGATTTTCTGTGTACAACTTAGACATTCCCAAATGTTTCCTTGTGTTAGTTACTGGATGCTTATAACTGAGAAGAAACACATGTACTGTTTAATTTTAGACATCCTTAAATAAGTGCTCGATGTTGCAAGGTTCCAGACACCTGGTGCCAAAACAGGAATGCAAAAAAGGCTCAGGCAGGAAGGGCAGCCACCATAGCACACGAATAGAGCTCCAGATATTCAGAAGGCCACATGCGCAGGAACACCTGAGTTTAGGATTGAAAAGCCAACCTAGAAATACGCCGAGCTCCCATGAACAGCAAAAGGAGAAGGGCAGGAAAAAATTGCACAGCATTATGTGTCGCTCTCTCAGTCTCTCTCAATCTCTCTCTCCTCTCTCAATTTTTCTTTGTAAAGTGTTTTCCCTTTATTTGATAGAGTGTTGGTAATTCAAACAGAAGGAAAACCTAAATGGTACTTGGATATTAAGTCCTTATGGATTTCAGTGATTTATATTCTCTTTCTTCCGCAATATTTGCTGCGCAGCCACTGAAAGTAACATTAAGAGGAAGCTGGTATTTTGCCACAATATCATCTCCTTATCCTCAGAGCTTTTCCTAGATATCTATCATCAGTTCATAAAGACTTTAACACTTTATGAGCAATATGTTGACTTCCCTTTGCAATGCCAAGGGAAGAAAAATAAAAATAAACTTTCATTGAAGAGGACCACAATGTCTCCCCAAATGAAACTGGGTGATAAACCACACAAAACAACGCAAGTAGGTCTTAGTTTGCTTTCACATACTCTGCTCTAAATTTGTACACTAGAAAGATTTATTTTATTTATTTAGTTCACTCTTTCTGGATAAAAGAAACTATACTGTGATTTCCAACAACAACATGCATCCAGGGTGTTAACTGAAGATGATTAGTATCTTGAAATATTAGTGGGAGGAGGTGGGGGAGATGCAACATTATAAATACATGAAACTTCAAGTCTGTACCTGAAAATTAAAAGCATTTCTTCAATGACCCCTGGATTAGGTTGCTCTGTTTTGATTCTTTATAGCTCCCAGATTGATATTTATAACATCCAGAGTTGCCTTTATAGAGAATAAAATAGAGCTATTTGAAGCATTCAAAGTTGAGTACAAATTTCAAACTCAAAAATTCTACTTTAATTGAGTAAACCTCCAAGTTTAAGAGGACAATTTACTTAGTAATGACACTTTGAAAGGATGTTGATTTAATATAGTACTTTTTCTCCTCAAGCTGTAGTCAGTTATATAGTTATGTTGCTTTTCTTTTTGTCTGTACACCATCTGCGTGATATAATATTTTAATCAACTCACTTCTTGAAAAATGTAAAATAAACATTTGTGTTAAAAGGGAAACTTATATCCATACCTAAAAATAAGGGTGCTATTTTTACTTGCCATAAATGCAAGGTAAACTTGGACATAAATTGAATGAACGCAAAACAGTGTTCTGACACCCTAACGAGGCTCTCCCAGTCTGCTTACGGCTCTCAGCCTGAGGCCAGTGTGCTGCTTGTTAGAGGGATCAGCGCCGGCAGGAAACCGAAATGTTCTCCCTTGACAAAATGAGAGGATTGAAAGAGAATTGGGGAGTGACTAATGTTCTTACTTGCTTTCCATATCCATATGTGTTGCCTGTGTCCCCCCAGTAATCACCATGGCAGGGGGATTTCTTGCAGCATGACGAATGCAAGGGTCTCCTGACAAGTTTGAGCTAGACCCAAATCACACATGTTAACTTTCTTCTCACCAATTATGAGAGGCAGATGTGGGGAAGTCACCATTTCTTCTGTCTCACATTTTTCATGTACAAAAGAAAGGTCAGAACAATTGTACCTCCAAAGGGTCCTGTGGCTTAACATGGAAGAAGAGTCTGAAAAGCACCAGCACATGGTGACTGATCCATTGACTCTGGTTGCCATCCACTCTCCATGCATCCTGACACCCCATCTGTTCTACCAACGGGAATTCTCCATCCATCCCATCTTTACCTTTAACCCTTACTTCCCTCTCCCTCTTCTACACACAGAAAACTTAGCTTGTGTGACTCTTCTCTCAAAAGTGATGGAATCCAGGCATCTCCTGTTGTTCTAAGGAAATCAGACGTGATGTGCTAATAAATTACACAAATATATGGTTTTTGTAGTGAGAGTTCCACCTGAGAAAATAGATTGGTAGTAGAGGCACACAGGCAGACAGACAGACAGACAGACAGACAGACAGACAGACAGGTGCTACGAACAATTTAATCCTTTACAGGTTAGCTACCTCTTAGTAAGTATAATTGGAATTTTTTATTTTTTATTTTTTTATTTTGGAGGGACTGAAGTTCAAACTCATGACCTTGCACTTGCCAGGCAGGCACTTATGCGATGGAGCTATCTCCCCAGCCCTCCTTTTTTTCTTTTTTTCTTTCTTTCTTTCTTTCTTTCTTTCTTTCTTTCTTTCTTTCTTTCTTTCTTTCTTTCCTTTCTTCTTTCTTTCTTTTTCTTTCTTTCTTCTTTCTTCTTTTTCCTCTTTGTTTTGTTTTGTATTTTAGGGAAGGGTCTACAGGGTATTGTTGAGGTTCTCATTACTAGATTGGACTAGTGATCCATCCTTTTACAGCCTCCCATGAGCTGGGATTACAGGCACATACCAACACGCCCAGTCTCATTTGCCATCTCAGCATGCCCTGGGGATGGGGCCAGCACAGCAGGCACAGCAGACCCAGGGATCAAACACCTACCCCTATACCTGCTTCAGGTGTTTTGATTCGCTGAGCTATTTGGCCAGCCCCTTAGTTGGAAATATTTTGATAGCAATAGAACTCTGGTAAGAAATAAGATCTTGAAGTTATATCATTTGGATATAGGATCATGGGGAAAAAGCAGTTTCTCAAGACAGAAACAGCTTTTAAGTCCCATCAGGCTCTTCTTAAAAGACTTCTTGAACACCAAATATCATCTGCAAAACACTTCATTGATTTAAGTATAAGTTATCAGGAATGCATGGATTCTGTCTACCTTAAAATACACAGGGATTTTCACATCCAAATGCCGAAAGCCTTTCCTGTTCTCTAGCACTTTAAATTTTGAAAGAGTGCTTTAGGTGCTCAAAGCTGACTCAGAAGTACTTGGCCTGGCCCTTGATCCTTGCAGAGCCTGAGAAGTGGAAACTTCACATGAGACTCCTCTGGTCCTCTATCTGAATACCAAAGGAATGTGCTTTCTTAGTATTCCTCACAGAGCAGAAGGAATTAATAAGCAATGTGACCTTGGTAATCTTTGTGGGTTGTAACAGAGCACTGTGGAAAAAGCCAACAAAATATTAAGGTCTAATATTTTGTGTCTTCAGTTCTTGCTGGATGTCCGCAGTTTCCTCATCTAAAAAAATGGGGGTCCAGAACAAGATCTATTTATCCTGAAGCTTGCTGTGGGGTAAACATAAGATAATAAATCTGTAAAAATGTTTTGAGCATCGCTTCTCTGCTACTGGGGACTCAAAGATAAATGTACCAAAGTATTTCCCTTTTTATCTTCAAGTAGACTCCTAGCTCTGGAGAAAGATAATAATTTGGAAATCTACACTGCCTGTGGGATCCCTAGTTCCCGAATAGGAAATTGCTTTTTAAATATTCAGATTCTAAATTATGAGGCATTCAGGAGTAGATGAACAGTCATTAATACCTGGTATCATTATAATTATTAATACTGCTAGTATTATTAGCAGTATGATATAAATCGCCCTTTGCCATTGTAGCTGTTCTCTATATATTCAGTATTATTGTGTTAGTTGGAGGTAGTTTTGGTTCCTTTCGATTATTTAGCTTTTAATGTCATTATCTTCACTGTTCTATTTCTGGGCTGAGAAACTGAGTTTCCTGGTTTTGTTCCTCTTCACTTTGTTTTGTCATCCTCTTTTCTCCTTCTTCCCTTTCCAGTGAAATCTGTTATCTTTTTCAGCTCCACACACCAATCTGCTAGGCCATCTGATATTTCTAACTCTAAAACTGGGTCTATTTCTAGCTGCTAACAATAATGCCATAGTTATCTTTGCAGTCATATTCACTTGTTCATTATCTTAAAGAGTACAATTTCTGAACATTGGCTACTTCTCAAGTTTCAGGCTCAATTTGGGATACACAGATATGGATAATAGATTCATTACTTTCTAGGAGCTCAGAGTGAATCTAATGATGATGACAGACAAGCATAAATTGATGGGACAGTGTAGGAAGCCTTATGCTACAGACGAGACAAAATCAGAAACTTAAGCAGCCTAGACAAGCTGCAGAGCTCCAAGGAAGAACTTCTCTCTGGCCTACGCTTTTCAGGTAGGTATCAATGGCTCTCTGGGAAGGAAACAAATGAGCATGCCAAAACAGACATATTTCCTTCAACATATTACTCTGTGAGTTCATTATCCATAAACACACAGGCAAGTAAAACTCAGAAACGTCACTAAATCAATTAATCAGGTAGTCTAGTTTACAGAGCTGATCATGTTCTGCCAAAAATTAAAATTAGATATGAGTGATTTCAAGTGCCCTGAGTTTACTACAAGGGTTCACTATTCCCAGCCCCAAGAAGGAAGTTATCATTTTCAAAATATTTAGGAAATTTTCATTTGGGTGGTACAAAATAGAGACTGTTACCAAGTGACATTAGAATAATAACTATGACCTAATTACAATCTGGAGAAGTAAAATACACTTCTTTTCAAAGTTTCTTCCTCTGAAAAATTAGGACATTATACAACATAAATAAGAGAACATATGTAACTGCATCTTTATAGTTCTTGGCAAGACTTAAATCTCAACAGTATGTATGCATCCAGCTGAATATAAGACCTAGGCCCATTTATTATCACTTCCTATTAAGAAAACATAATTAAATGTCTTATGTAATTTTAAGAAAGAGGAACAAAGCACTAAAGAATAAAGATTATTCCTGCTCAGGACAAAATGATGTAATTTGGAATATGAAAGCCTGAATAGCATTATGCAAAAAGAAAGAAAGAAAGGAAGCTGGGCGTGGTGGCTCACGCCTGTAATCCCAGCACTTGGGAGGCTGAGGCAGGAGGATTGGTGCGAGTTCGAGACCAGCCTGAGCTACAAAAGTGAGCTCAAGGCCATCCTCAACTGCATAACGAGACCCTGTCTCAAAAAGACAAAAAAAAAAAAAAAAAAAAAAAAAAAAAAAAAAAAAAAAAAAAAAAAAAAAAAAAAAAAAAAAAGAGGAAGGAAGGAAGGAAGAGAGGGAGGGAGGGAGGGAGGGAGGAAGTAGGGAAGGAAGGAAGGAAGGAAGGAAAGAAGGAAGGAAGACAGAGAGAGAAAGGAAGGAAGGAAGGAAGGAAGGAAAGAAAATATTTATTAGTTTTTAGGATTTGAGTAAGTGACAATACGTTCATTTTTTCTGGCCTTGCAGAATACTGGAGACAGCATCTCCACTTGAGATGAGCTTGCCTTTGCTACCACAAGGTACCAGGAAAACTTACAGGCTACATCAGAACATGGAGTAGCACATTTTTTTTTTTTTTTTTTGCTTTGTTGTCTTGCCCTTATTACTCAGTAATCTTCACTCCAAAGCTCTACTTGGTAGGAGTGTTGGGATTGCACTTGTGAGCCAGATTCCAGGCTACCGAGCAATAGAACCAAGGTATGACCTATAATTGGTTTGAAGAGATATTTGATAAAAGGAGTAAATTTAATCTCACTAGAAAATAAGAGAACTGTTCTAGACTGTGTCATTTTGGATTTATATCAAATGTTGTTTTGTACAGCTTTCTCTAAATTTCTCACTTGGTGGCTCGAAGGCTCTTCAATTTTTAGCTTAATGATTTTTCCCTGAGATATATTTGCAAGATGAATAATATATTAAAATCCTTTAAAGGCCAATGCCCTGGGATTTAGTCTTTTTTCATTATTTTTTTAAAGATACCTATGCAACACAGAGCACAAAAGCTAAAAGTTTTGTCCAATCCTTTTCCTACAAAAAGAAGTTGAACTAGATAATATGCTAGGTTCCTTGTGGCTCCAAGATGCTGTTAACTCTGTAAAGCCCCCCAAACACTAATGGCCCCCACCCCCAAGACTGCTGCAAGGATCATATGAGAGCAACAGCGTGTCTGGAAGTGTGTAAAGCATGACATAAACCTCAATAGCAACAGCCAAAGTGGTGTGACAGTCCCAGACTCCAGTACTGAGCAGTTAATCAAGACTTAGGACCTGAATTTGTCACTTTATTCACAAATGGTCTCCAGAGAGGTTTCACCATGCTGAATCATGATTACTCCGCTTTCCTTTCCTTTCCTTTCCTTTCCTTTCCTTTCCTTTCCTTTCCTTTCCTTTCCTTTCCTTTCCTTTCCTTTCCTTTCCTTTCCTTTCCTTTCCTTTCCTTTCCCCCCTCTCTTTCTCTCTCTCTCTCTCTCTCTCTCTCTCTCTCTCTCTCTCTCTCTCTCTCTCTCTCTTTCGCTATTTCTTTCTTCTTTCACCTGCGGATTTTCTTTAGAGAGTTTGATCAAACTGGTTAACCCATTACTGGGAACTGCAAATTATAAACTGAGTCTTGAGGACATCTGAGGCCTTTTGTCCTACACAGTAAATTGAATTTGTAAGTGGAATCTCTCAGTGTTCGCCTGGTCACAGCTCAAGCCCTGTGGGTAGCAATGTTGTAGGGCTCAGAAACCAGGGTCAATCTGTTAAGGACAATGCCATCACTGTTCCTAATTACCCTTTGCCCACGCCATGCACTGTCTGATAACAGTGGCAAGCTGGAGAGTCTTGGTCTTCATCCATGTGGAGGCACTTATCTCCCACTTGATATCCCTCTTCCTACGCTGCTAAATTATCTCTGTCTTTGATTTCATCCTATTGTGTTGCTACTTGTGAAAACATAATGGGAAGCTTCTCTTATAAAGGTGATCTCTGAATCCTTTCTGCAATGAAGTAATACACTGATTGCAAGTAGGTTTACGTGGGTCTGAGAGGGTAGACTGAAGGCCAAGAGCATATGTCCTATGCATCTGGCCCTGCGGTTTGATCCTTAGCATGACACAGAAATAGCCATTTATTAGCATTTTAGGGAGTGGTACCAGGAATTGGTCTCAGGGCTTCCTGCTTGCCAGGCAGGCCCTGTGCCACTGAACTATATCCCTGACCCCTGACACTTTTTTTTTTTTTCTCAGAACCATCGATTGAACTCAGGCTCTTGCACTGGCCAGGCAAGTGCTTGTTCTACTGAGCTATCTCCCCAGTCCCCTCAACAGTTGTATTAGTATTTTAATATTAAGAAGCAATATTAGATAATATTTGATGTTGGAAAGCTTTGATTTAAATTCCACTTTTTACCTTCCTAATTTTACAAACTTCAACAAGTCACTTAATTTCATTACCATTTTAAAGGGTGACAAAAATAACTGCCATATATGTGCTTTAAAAATTAGAAATGTCACTTGTAAAGAAATCAAGGGAGCATGACAAGGTGCCTGATTCTGTATGATTCTCTGTCTCTGTCTCTCTGTCTCTCTCTGTCTGTCTGTCTCTCTCTCTCCTGGAGAAAGGGTCTTGCTATACCATTCAGGCTGGCCTTGAGCTCACCTTGTAGCCTAGGCTGGTCTCAAACACTAAATGATCCTCCTGCCTCAGCTTCCCAAGTGCTGGAATTACAGCTCTGTGCCCACACGCCAGGCTCCCATAGCTCTCTGGTATTTTTTTTTTTTTTAAGGTATTTAGGATTAAACTCATGGCTTCTGCACTGACATCGCCAAAGTTTTCATTTTATTTTATTTTTATATTTAGGTAACAGCCTATTAAGACATGAAGTAGCCCAGGTTGGGCTTAAAATTTGCAGCTTCTGGTTTCAGCTCCTCGGAGAGCTGAGAGTACAAGTGCGGACCACTATCCTCAGCCTTGCCTCACATTTTACTTAAAATATCCCAGCTATGAGAATATTGAAAACACATCATCTTGGATAATAATCATGATAATGGAAAAAGAAACCACCTGAGTTGTTTAACAGGTGTGCCGTTAATCCTACCACTGGAACTGATGCTAATTTGTAAATTGGTCTACAGGTGTATCTTTGTCTTTCAGAGACTTACGTGCTTCAAGGGTTGTTTTTGGGTGACTAAAATTTCCTCCTGTGGTCTTACTTTGCTATCAGGTGTAGGGAGCCGTAACCAAATATATGCCTTGCCGGAATTGTGTCTTACCATTTAGTTATGTTGCTTCATACTCAGACATGCTTGGAAAAACAACTAAGATGTTCTTCTCAAAATATTTTCCCATGTCCCACCATTTCAAGTCTCTTAAGCAAATGCAATATTTACAATGCAGCTGTTTTAATGGCATGTTTATGAAAATACATCTCCTCATCACAATTTCTCCATGGATTCCAAAGCAGAATGTGAAACTCTGTTAGTAGACATGAGATGAAAGGCGAGTTCAACTTTATATCAAATTGTATCTGAGGAACTGAGATTGCTTTATAAGCCTCAATTAGGCCTCATACCACCCCCGTGAGGCAGCAAAGAAGTATTAGGCACTTTTATGAAGACACAAACTTAAAACTTACGGAGAGGTTAATCAGTTTGCATCAAAAGCCTTATAGTTGTTCCATGGTAGAGTTGGGAACAACACACAATTTCTTTCCAGGGAGCAACTTACCTTCTTTTATTTGCCTGATTATGAGAGTGTATGAAACTCCTGGAAAAATTATGATGAATGTTCAAAAGAAGCCCCTGAGAGAGGATTAGCATTTGTTTCCCAGTTTAGTAAATGAGTGATTTGTTTTTCACGCAAAAGCATTAGCACCTTTCTTTGTTTTGCCAAATACTTAGGAGGAAATGACCCCTTAGAGGAGGCAGAAAAAGAGGAGAACAATTCAGGAATTAGGCTGGCAATTAGTGGACTATCTCCTTTTCTTCCTTTTCACTTCCTTTTGCATAGCAACCTGCACAGATATTGCACGCTAGAGGGCACTTGAGGAAGAAGAAAAAAGCCTCCCTATCCATCTAATAGGAACCGTCGTCTGTGCAGGCTGCAGACAGCAACCTAAAATCAGTAGCCCGTTTTCCACATGGCAGCATCTGTAACAAACAGACAAAAAAAAAAAATCTTCAGACAGCATTACGCAGTTTTGACTAACAACGAAACCTAGCTTGCTGTCTCTATAATGTCATTTCCTTTCGATTGTCTGGAGCATTTGTTGAACGCATATAGACATGGTTTCCTCTGTGAAAAGCAACTTAAAAACAATTAATCCAAACTACAAACTCCACCCCATGCATAATTAAAGGAGTGTCCTTCCCTCTGAACACCTTTCTTCATCTATAGATCTGTAATGATATGTGAGTGTAAGTAAGTAAATTTTAAGTGATGGTAACTTTCCAAACAAGAATGAAATTTAAATTTCATTATAAGGTGATAAGAATTACAATCCTGTCAACTAGTACTCATGTGATTTCTCCATCTCTTCTTTTTATATTGCCTTCTTTCACTCTCAATACACAATCTGAAATTTTTAAGAAATATTACTCCTCCTTAAATAAAATAAAATAAAAATTCTAAAAAAAAAAAAAAA
>PVJA010050345.1:0-13323 GCA_004027025.1 Myocastor coypus | reverse complement strand
TGAGGACAATATGCAATATGTCAACTTTCAAAGAAAAGAAGGGGGAAAAGAAAAAATAAAGTAATGTGGATTTAGAAAGGTTAATGTTTAATTGTTTGATCAATCTTATATACCTATATGTATTAATCTAAACTGATCTGATGATGAAAATATGTAATATAACCATTGTTAAATTTAAACAATAAAAAAATTGAAAAAATAAAAAAATTTTAAAAAAGTAAAAATAAAAAAATAAAAAAATTCATGGGCCACCAGAGGGCATGCTTTGCTAGGTAGGAAATGCCAAGCAGTTAAGAAAATCAGAAAAAACATCTTCTGTACCACAAGAGCTGGTGTCAACCCCCTACCCTGGAGAGCCTCCCATGCTGGCCAGTACTCAGAGAGCCAGGCTGGGGCCTTCACACACAAGACCTGGCCTTCTCTGTATTAATTTCAAAGTACCCTATAAGATGTAACACTCGGTAAATGCTATGTATAAAATGTCACATTTGAGATAAAAATTTCATGATCCTTCTCCTGAGAGTTATTGTCCTTTTCTTTCTTTAGCAAAGAATCAAATTTTCTACTGGTACCAACTTCCCAAGATAAATGCAATTGTTTTTATTGCAAACATATACTCAGAAATTCAAGATTTGTCATTATTGTAAATTGCAAAGATATTCCAAACATCCAATAATCAACAAGAAAGAAAACCTGAAAATACAAGATGAAGAAGAATGCTAGCCTTAGTGTGGGAGATATTAAAACTGGAAGATGTGATATTATTTTAACAGAAGCTATTGCCTACCATTACTTTCCAAGGTGACTCCTATACAAAAGAGAAAAGTCAGAATCCTTCCGGCTCACAGGCCATCTCTCCCACCCATAGCTCTGGGTGTCACAAAGGCACCTCACATTGGAGGACGTTGTTCCTCATTTCTGGGCCATTCACCCCTTCCTCCAGCGTCAATGTCTCTTTTCTTGAACTTCACTCATTTGTCACCATTATTCCTTTCTTAAATAGACACGGGAAGCTTTGAACTCTTCCTACTTAAAGGCCCTCTGAAAGTCTGTCATATTAGAACAATAAATCTTAAAATACAAACTTGAAAACACAGCCCGTCTCACTGGAAGAAAGAGAGCCTCTTTAATAAATGGTGTTGAAAAAACTGGCTCTCCACATGCTAAAGACTAAAACTAGTCCTCTATATGCAGTCAAGCAGTAAACTAAATTCAAAATAGATCAAACTTCTAAATAGTAAAACAGAAGCACTAAATCTATCTGAAGAAAAAGCAGGTAGAAATCTTGAAGACATAGGCGTAGGCGCAGAGCTCATGAACAAAACAGACTGCACAGAAATACTTCAAAGAGTCAAAAACTGGGACTTCAGCTGATTAAAAAGCTTTTGCTCAGCAAAGGAAATCACCAACAGAGTGAAAAGACAACCCACAGAGTGGGAAAAAATTGTAGCCAATTGTCTCTCAGAGGACTTCTATAAAGGGCTGAGCAAAATCATATGCCCCCAAATTCAAAGACCCAATCCGAAAATGGGCATCTGAGATGAATGCGCACTTTTCAGATAAAGAAGTACACTTGGCAAATAAATATATGAAAGACCGTTCAACATCCCTGATCATTCAAGAAATGCAAATTCAAACAACACTGAAGTTCCATCTCACCCCAGAAGGAATGCTGTCATCAGGAAATCAACCAATAACAAGTGCTGGAGAGGCAATGGGAAAAAGAATCGCTTCTCTACTGCAGTGGAGGTGTAGACTGGTGTAGCCACTGTGGCAGTTGGTGTGGAGCCCCTCAGAGACTAGGATCGGAAGTCCCATTCCGCCCAGCTATTTTCCTTCTGAGTGTCTGCCCGTACCACAGCAATATATGTGCAGCCATATTTATAGGAGTGCAGTTTGTCGTAGCTAATCCTGGAAACAACCCAAATGCCCATCATCTGAGGAATGGATAGAAAAAGATACGGTATTTTTCTACAATGGAATACTACTCAGACATAAAGAAAGATAAATTTGAAGGGAGCTGGGGAGATGGCTCCGAGGCACAAGTGCCTGCTGGGCAAGTGCAAGGTCGTGAGTTTGAACCCCAGTCCCACAAAAAAAAAAAGAAAGAAAGATAAATTTGAGACTTTTATAGGTAAATGGATGGAAATCAAAGCCATAGTCATAAGTGAAATAAACCAGACTCACATGTGTAAATAGGATATTGTCTCCCTAGTGTGAGAAAACAAAAGAGTAAATAAATTCTATGCACCTGATTTATGTATAAAGAAGATACAGTATGCTTACTTAAACGAATAGGTTTAAAACATTTTCAGTATGTAAAAATGTACAATAGATATTGTGAAACAAGAACATTGTGCAAAAGGAAAAATGAAGTAAGGGGCCTGGCGGGATGGCTCAGTGGTCTAAAACACCTGCAGGCGGCTGCAGGGACCTCAGGGCAGGCTGAGCCGGCCATAAAGATAAATAAACAAACAAAATGAAGTAGGATGGTTGAAAGGGAAAAGATCGAGGGGAAAACGCAAGGCAATGCTGTCCAAGTCTCTTAGTTTACTGAAAAAGAAGGTTTGTACTCAAACTGGGTGGAGGAATAGTTATGGCCGTACCTTGTACCCTGAGCAAGCACGTTAAAGACCACTACATGTAATGTATTTACTATTGTTTCTCCTATGATTTTTTTTATGAATTTCTGTTTTACCTTTTTTCCATAAGAGCGATTAAGGGACAAAGAACAGCGGCTTTCGGCAGCAGCAGTAGCAGCGAGAGCCGCCTAGCTGTTCGCCATTACGCGTCTACTTCCTCGCGGAATATCTACCGAGACTCCCTCTAAAGCTCATCTCGCAGCCCTTTCTTCTTTTCACTGCCAGGGCAGGACCAGGCACTGGAGCGACATCACACGCTGCGGTCCACACGCTCTGGTGGCTTCCCAGGACCTTGCATTCAAAATGAACAAATAGGCAGAAGTCGCACCTTTTGTAGTTATTATGGTGCTGGAAAAACTGGCTCTCTACATGCCGAAAACTAAAACTTGACCCTAGTCTATCACCATGCACTAAACTAAAGTCAAAATGGATTAAAGATCTAAATATTAAAAGAGAAACATTAAATCTCCTGGAAGAGAAAGTGGGAGGAAACCTTGAAGACATCAGAGTAGGCAAAAAGTTCATGGACAGAAATCAAAATGCACGTTTAACACTTGAAAGCATCAACAAATGGGACCTCCTCTACCTAAGAAGTTTTTGCACGTCAAAAGAAATTACCAACAGAGTGAAAAGACGACCCACAAATTTCGAAAAGATTTTAACTAATAAGTATTCAGACAAAGGTCTTCTATCTAGAATTTATAAAGAACCAAAAAACATTAGGGTATCAAAATTCAAAGATCCAATCCACATGGGCATCTGAGATGAACATACATGTCTCAGAGAAAGAAATTTAACAAGCCTATAAATACATGAAGAAATGCTCCACATGGCTAGCAGTCCATTATCACGAGGTTTGAATAAAAAGGCCAGAGTCAGGCAGCTTGGTGGACATTAAGCTAATGCACCCAATGGCAGCTCCGGGCCCACAGGAAAGGCTCAGGGGTCCAAGTGGAAGACCCTCTACACCCAGGGGTGGAGCTGGAGCAAAGCTCACATGGGAGCCAAGCGCACTCACCTAGGGAGGACACAGGACCATCTTGTGTGTCTCTCTCTCTGCACCAGACAGCGTGGGGGGGCCCCAGAGTGACAGCAGGATGTCCACATGCAGGTCACCAGCACGCACAGCTCTGCTGGGCAACTCTGCTTCCTGAGCCAGAGCTCATCCTTCCAGGAGCGGAGCAGAGCAAGGCCGCCCATCGTGTTTGGTCCCCCGGAAACGTACATCTAGGAGCCCAGAGGGGCCGAACTTGGGAAGGGTACAGCTCAGCCCTGCCTCGCGCCCATGCCTCCATCCCTTCCTGCCTTCATGAGCAGGCCCACAGCCTTCCCACAATCCTTTCTGCTCTGTTAATCGGTGTCCAATTCCACGCTCTCAGTCGAGAGGACGCGCGCAGCAGTGGCTCATGGGTCGTCACCATCACACAAAGAACCAATGCATCTTTGAATTTCACAGAAAAGCTAGGAGTCTATTTCCAAGTAATACTGTAATATTTTATGACAAATGAAAGCCTTAACGGCAAAAGATACATTAAGTTACGAACTTATCATGTACTTTTGGAAATGGAGAGATGAAATTATTTTTTATTTGTTTGCTTTCATTAAATACACAGTTAATTTATTTACTTCTTTTTTAAAATCAGGGATTGGTCTCAGAACCTTGCCCTTGCCAGGCAGGTGCTTATGCTGCTGAGCTATGTCCCCAGCCCTGTTTTTGTTAAATATGATAAATTTGAAAAACAACCAAACTGATTGATTTTTTAAAAATCCCAGCTTTTGCACTTTTTACCTACATGCTTTTTGGAAATGCAAGAGCTTTGGTGCTTGTTCTGTCAAAAATATAAATTGGAATATATACACTGAAATGCAAAGCTAAAAAATCTATGGTATAGAAATTACTAGCAAAATTTGCTATCAGTTTACCAAATGGACATATTCATAGCACGCTACATGAGCAGTTAACAAGACAATGTACTTTATAATCTAAACATTGTATGTGAAGTCCAAGGCAGGCAGTAGCATCTCTGGAATAAAAGAAGCACCATCTCAAACTTTTACTGCTAAAATTTTAGAGGTCTATATCAGTTTCCTTTAATGTTTTTCTTAAAAGTTTTCCTTAACTTCTAAGAAAAATTGTAGCAAAATTGCATTTTTCAATAATACTTTAAAATTGTAATTTTATGAACCACCTTCAAAAATGGATTATGTTTCCCACTATTTAAATCTTATCGCCTAACTATATGGTTTCATTAAACATTTTTAAATAGGCATATGTTATAAAGCTTACATAGAAATGCAAAGAGGGCTGGGGAGATAGCTCAGTGATCTAAGCACCCGCCTGGCAAGTGCAATGAGCCAGGTTTGATACCGAGTACCACATGATGTGTGGGTGCACGGAGCCAGCCACAGAAACAGGGCATCGTGGCACACACCTGTAACCTGCCACCTGCCACTGAGGAGGCTGAGACGGGAGGAGCACTAAGAGTCTGAGCTGTGTAGCAAGACCCTGTTCCCAATAAATAAATAAAAAGATTTAAAAAAGAAAGAAAGAAAGAAAGAGAAAGAAATGCAAAGAAACTAGAATAGTGAAATAACTTTTAGAAAGAATAACAAAATGAAGGACTACTCTAAAGCTACACTTATTAAGACAGTGTGGAATTTATGTCAAAACAGACTAGACCAGTGGAACTGAAAAACCTATGGAGAAGGACACACGTGGAACTGTAGCTCAGCGGCCCAACAAGGTAGCACAGACCAACTGACCTAACCAGCAGGCATTTATTTGCTCACAGTTCTGTGAGCAACAAGTCCGAGACAAGGAGCCCACTGCCTTGGATTCTGCTGAGGCCTCTTCCCGGCATGCAGTTGGCCACCTTCTTGCGGGGCCCTCATATGGACTTTCTTCTCTGCTCTGATGGAGAGAGAGTTCTCTGGTGTTCCTTTCTCCTGCTATCAAGAACGTCACAATAGGGTCCCGTCCTGAGGATCTCACTTCACCTTAATTCTTTCCTTGAAGACTCTGTCTCTAAAAGTAGTCCATGTGAACTTTGGTGGGACAGAATGAAGCCTGTAACATAGACAAATTTAGCTTCTTCCAAAGTTGTAAAGGAAGTGGAAAAAGGACAGTCTTTTCAACAAATGTTGCTAGGATAACTGGGTCAGTTTGTCAGTGTTTGGGGGCATGTATTGTGTTTCTTGATTTATTACATTGGCCTAACTCAACATCCCAAAGGTTTTCTCCTGTGTTATTCCACTGATAGGCACATGACCCAGGCCTAACCAGTGAAGGTAAAATGTGGACGCTTGCCTAGGACTCAAGTACTCTCTCCTCACCAAAAAGTGGAAAAGTGGTAAGATACAAGCTTAGGACTGGCCCTCCACAGAAAGTTAGATCCTGCTTGAGAAGAGAAATGCCTGAGCTGGTAAGGGAGAGAAAGCAAGAAGGGCTTCCTTTGCCTACAAGGAAAATAAACCCTGCGGTTTTCAAATGCCTGACGCAGAACATTCTGTTCACTTTAAGACAGGTTATGTTTCTTTCCCACATTTGTGCCAAGCAGTCTGGCCTACTAATGTAACTTCGTTCTGGAACAATTTCAGTACAAGGAAAGTGTAATTTTTGACATCTGTCCACGGCCTACTACAAGAAATTAATGATAATATACCTCAGCTGCTTCACCTAGTGCTCAGCAAATGTTGAGCACAGAATAAATGTGCATGTACCGAGACCAGTGACCAGATTGTAGTGGGTGAAAGACAAAGGGGAAGCAAGAGAGTAAAAAGGGGGCGAGGCAATTTTTCAAGCCTTTTTGTCACAAAGAGAGAGCAAAGAACTAGGGCCAGCAGGGGGCGATTTGCAAACAGAGAAATTTAGGCAGAAGATCTCTTCCTGTGATGTTCCATTGAGTTTGTGGCAAAAATTTGGCTTCTTGCGTTCAGTCGATATCACACAATTTAATTTTGGTTGTTTTCCTAACACCGTCAGATTCTTAATTACTATTGCTCTGAGGCTTACTGCTCTTATAAAATTGTATTACTCTGTTTAAAAGAATATATGAAAAATACAACAAAGTGTTTACGAAATAGACCTTTGGATCAAGGAGACTTTAATTAAACTGTCTTTTCCCATAATTCGTCATAGCTCTCCTAGATGTTGCTTCTATTGATCCATTCTTCTCTGATACCTCCTAGGATAAAATTATAGAAGGAGATTATATATTACTCTTTGGCAAGCAAAGTGGCCAGATTAGAATAAAATCAAATTAGCACTTTATTTCCATGAGTCAAAAGCTAAATAACATTTTTATTAATAATTATTAGATGGGATAGTAAACGTGCCTCAAAAGTAGATGGGTGGTGTCATCCTGAATCTTATTTCTTTTCCATATAGTGTTAATTATCTGTGCATTGAAGCTTATCTTATTGTTACTTCTAAGGTAGCATTGTTGAATTTTAATAAGGGACTTGTAAAAAATATGGTACCTGTCTTCAAAGTACAGTAAACTGCTAATTTAGGATATTATATTAGAAACAAAATGTTGATGTGAATCAAACTCAATTAACATTGTGTTGTTCTAATTGCCAATAAGGAAATTGCCTTTTCCTATTGCTATAATTTTCAACTGAGTATTGTCGGGGAAAATAGGAAACATCAATATACAAAGTAATTAAACGGAATTGCCATAACTAGATTTTCTTTCTCATACCATCAAGATTCATGGTAGCAAATCTGAAAATTATTGCCACTGGCCTTGGAGCAGAGATTGCTGATTGCGCTTTCTACATATGCCTATTAAAATTTTCTAGGTTATATTAAGCATGGCTAATATTTGTATGACTCATTGCTTATGCGCTATGTTTATTGCATAAATATATCACTTAATGTCCATTAACACCATGAAATGCGACCTTTCACAGATAGATGAAAGTAAAAGAAACTGCTGACAAGGAAAGAACAACTGGGATGAGGGAAAGGAAGAAAAAAAGGAAGGAAATGCACATGCGTGCACACACACACACACACTCTTACACACGCAGTATGAAATAATCGTACTACTAATTTCTATCGGTTTATGGAACGGGACAATTAATGCTTACTTTTTAAATCAATTTTGCATGCCTGTAGCTGGTAATCTAAACAACTACTTTGAAGATAACAACATGCAATATAACAAGCTGATTTTCTATCTTGTTTTGATGCTCTGCATCATTTTAATGTTTTCTCAATTCTCTTCAAATTTTTTTTAAATTGAGACATTATTTGACATCTAAATGCAGTTACAAAAAGAGGAAACTAGAAACTAGAATTTAAACTCGTCATTCAACCCCAAATTTCATTTCCAGTACAGTATATGTGTGTGTGTGTGTGTGTGTGTGTGTGTGTGTGTGTGTGTGTGTGTGTCTAGTGAAGTTTCCCTGGTCTAAATTCAAAAATAGCACAAATGAAAACCCCATAAAGTCCTCAGATCAAATCAAGCTTGATATCGATCTTCTACTTCTCAGCCAAGACTGTGCTCCCATGAACTGCTTTTGAATTTCAGTTCTCCCCAAGCAAACACACATGCCCAAGGGCACTGCTCTGACCCCACGGCCCCCAGAATCTTCCACAGCATATTGATGAGCACATCCCTCTCAGCCCTCCAGGGTCTGAGAACCTGAATTGGGCTGCTTACCTCCTGCCAAGCCCCTGAAAACCCACTGGGCTCCAACCTTTGCTGCTACCAGCAGGTTCTCCTGCTTGGATCATCGTTTTAATGACCAGAGCCAGAAGGTGGCCAGTGAATTCATCAGACAACAAGAGTTTCTTTTCTCATGCAATCTGAGTTTTTTATAAAAGAAACATCGTCCCCTCTTTTCTATGCCTTCCTGAAAGCTCTCAGTCTTCATAGTTTGTTAAACCCTAAGACAGTTTCAGAAATATTTTATCCAAAAAGTTTTTTTCATGGGTATACATGCTCATGTCATTTCATTTGTCTCAACTAAGCTTTTACAGACTTTAAATTTTAGGGGCTTGGAATTGTATGTCCCTTTTTCTGCCTCCTCTGAGCCTCCCGTACCTATTGCACACACACGCTGGTATATTCCTTTAAGGCACTCAAACATGTTGGTTGCTGATACGATGGCAGCCCCTGTGCAGGTAGAGTTCATAATACACATTCCATCAAAGAACAAAAAACCTAGGAGAGGAAGTTCTGATTCAAATGTAAATAAGAGAACTTCAACAGAGAAGATACTTTTAAAATGCACACAGGAGGACTGACAAGATAGCTCAGCAGAGTAAAAGCCCGCTTTGGCAAGCTAAGGGTCCTAGGTTGGATCCTTTGCACAACATGTCATGCCAGTCCTGTCCCCAACCCCACCCCCACTTCCCCACCACCTCCGGGCATGTTGAGTTGGCCACCAAGACTGGGCATGGTGGTGCATGTCTGTAATCCCAGTGGTGGGGGCTGGGGAGGCTGAAAACAGGAGAATGACTGTGAGCCAGAATTACACAGTGAGACCATGTACCAAACACATCAAATGCGCACAGGATATGAGCATCCGTGCCCAGCATTATGAGCCCCAATATTATGCTTGTTTTGCTTGTTGTATCATGAGATTGTAAATGACTCATTTCCCTTAAAGCTGTGTACATCAAAGAAAGCACAAGTGATCTCTAAGGCAGGCTGCACACTCCAGAGACTGAAAGAAAGGGAAGATGAAAAGTAAGCAGGGATAACGAAGTCTTTGAATGAGGCCAAAACCTCAGCAGCCCAAGCAAAGTTGACCTTGCTCATCATTAATGCGTTCTGGATTGAATAAAATTATAATTTTTGTGGATCAGAAATGGCCAAACATGTGCTATTTCTATAGCTTCTCCAAATGAAGTCATGCATATATAAATTGCTCAGCAAGTATGAGCATCTTCCAGGGAGCAGAGTGTATTGATGGGTAAATTTAACATTTAAACCGACAAGACCAAATGAAGAGGTTATTCCAAATCTAAGGCAAGATGACCAATAACTTCTTGTGAAGAGAATATTTCTAAACAAAATATTGGGAAACACCACCAGGTTTTCTCCCATCAGTCCATTACGTAATTAATGCATTTTAAAGGAAAAAATTCTGCACCATGCTGGCCCCGCCCCAGTGAGCGCTGAGACAGAGACTGAGGCTGGGCATGGTGGTACACGCTGGTGATCCCAGCACTTGGGAGGCTGAAAACAGGAGAATCACTACAGATCCAATCTACATAGTGGGACCCTGTAGACCCTATATCCCCTCCCCTACATGCATAAAAAAAAAGAAAAAATTCACTGCCAAGTTTATGATAGTTGACACTATATTTCTTAAAAATTAAACATTCTGTGAGCTAGTAAGCAATTTTGACATTCAGGAAATAATGGTAATTTTCAGACTAAGTTATGAAGTACCATCAAGGGCTCAACTGATCCTCACCAGGGATTACTCAAAATATTACTTTTTTGCTAATCAACTGAAGATGAGGGAAAAAAATAGTTTCTTGAAACAAGTTTTCTTTCTACAAAAGGTATGTGTGTGAGCTTATTTGTGTGTGTGTGTGTACTTCCCTTTACCTATCTTATTGAATCCTATACATACCTTCTTGGAGACAATGTAGGATAATTTTTTTTTTTTGACACAGGGTCTCGCTGTATACCCGGGCTGCCTTGAGTACACATCTATGACTTAAACGCTTTTAGCTTGCTAAAGGAGCAAAATCACGCAATCTTTGTCTTTCTCTGGCTTATTTCACTCAAATAAATGTTCTTCAGGTCTATCATGCTGTTGCAAATGACAATATTTCATCCTTTTGTATAGTTGAATAGTTCTCCACTATGCACACACACCTGTATCAGTCAGTGTTTTACTACAGAAACAGATATAACAAGATATACAAGTGTGCAAGAAATGGCAAAGTCGTCTTAACGATTGTCACCTGCAGCTGGACTGGGAGGCGTGCAGAGGCGTCTGCACACTGGCGACTGAAGGTTTTTATCCAAGGCCGGGAGCTCACCACAGTGTCCTTGCAAGTCCGCATTGGAGGCTGATGGGCCCGTGACTGAAGGCCGAAGGATCCACACCAGGAGTCTGCACAAGAAGGCTGAAGAGTCTATGACAGAAGCCGAAGCATCTGCGCTGCAAGCCAGCAGCGGATGCCCAAGCTGATAGGGAACCCTGGAGCTCCTCCAAGATCAGAAGCAGACTCAACCTTCCTCATTTCCCCTTCTTACCATCCAGGCAACCGGCCACCCTCTGGTGGGTCTTGCAAACCCGGCATGTAGAGTTACTGAGCTGCTTTAGTTACGCTTCTGTACCTCTTAAGTTGACACAGTCAAACAACCATGCAGCAGCGTGCTTCCTCATCCTTCCTCATCCATGCACCAGTGGGTGGACATGCAGGGGTTTCCATCCCTCAGCTATTCGTGAGCAATGCTGCAATGAACACAGGAGTGCAGAGGACGTCTTGCACATAGGATTTCCTTTAGGTATACACCAGCGGTAGGACGCTGGGCCATACGGCAGGTCAAGTTTGGGAGGAACCTCCACCCTGCTTCCATAATAGCTGCACTACTTTGCTTTGACTCAAAGAAGGTGTAAGGGTTCTCTTCTCCCCATATCCCCTCCGGCACTTATGGTCTAGTTTTTCACAGGGCGATGGTATTGTACCTCATCATTTTGATTTGCGTTTTTTGATAATTAGTGATCCCAGGTGCTTTTTAATGTACCATTTCTAAGCCTTCTTGTGAGAAATGTCTATTGAGATCCATTGCTCATTTTTTAATCGGTTTGTCTTTCTGCCCCTTAATTTTTAGAGTTTTAGCTATCAACCCCTCATCAGAGGTTTGGATTCCAAGTATTTGCTGTAAGTTGTACTTGTGCTTTGATTAATGTGCCCTTTGCTGTGGAAAAGAAAAGGATGCAATTGGATTCGTTTGGCTTTGCTTTTGTTTCTTCGCTTTTGAGGTCATCCTTAAAAAGTCCTTGCCCACTGTCCTGAAGCATTTCCCTCATGTTTTCTGCCAGCACTCTCATAGTCTCAAGTCTTACGTGTAAGTCCTTAGCCCACCTTGTACTGGCTTCTGTAACTAATGAGGGATGAGGATCTAGCCTCACCCTTCCACATAGGGGTATCCAGTTTCCCCAGCACTGTCTGCGTGCTTGTTTGTTTGGAGGATTGAGCTTTATATTTTATTTACAAGAAAATGAAGACTGTCCTCTGTAGATTCTAGGTGGGGATAAGAAAAGCAATACAAAGATACAGTGTTGGCTCCAGAGTGGCACTTGCATGGAGTCCATGCCGCTGTCTCTTTAAATAAGGATTTTGTTATTGCAAACAACGGAACAAAATCCCACGTGATACCTTCATGCTGCATATGTGAGAGGGCTAAAAATAAAAATGACCAGAGTAATTCTCTGGTCAAATATGGAGGCAACTCGGACCTCCTCTTTTTTCTGTTACAGCACCCATTCGCCAGGCCGCAGTACTCATCCAGAGTGTCTGCTCGAGGGATGGAGAAGCCCCGATCCTTCGGTGCCTGGACCTTCGGCTTCTCTGCCTCCACCTTGGTCTGCTGCTCCACTCTCTGCTCTTCGGCACCCAGGCGCAAAAGTGTTGCTCTGAGTCGGGGTTCTCCCACTCCCAACAAGGTGGCGACTGCAGTAGGAGTCAGGGAGTGTCACCTCTGCTATCCATCGCAGCCTCATCTAAGTTCAAAATGAACTACGTGCCCGGCACCACCAGCCTCATCGCGGACATCGACAAAAAGCACTTGCTCCCACTACAAGACGGAAGAGCACTTATAGGCTTTTTGAGAAGCATCGATCAATTTGCTAACTTAGTGCTACACCAGACTGTGGAACTTATTCATGGGGGCAAAAAATATGGTGATATTCCTCGAGGGATTTTTGTGGGCAGAGGAGAAAATGTGGTCCTACTAGGAGAAAAAGACTTCGAGAAAGAGAGCAACACACCTCTCCAGCAAGGGTCCCCAGCACCATTTGTAAAAAGTGTCCCTCCATGGTGTGTTTTAGCACTATTATTGGTGACCAGCTGGCTGTAAAAGTACGCATGTGCTTCTCGGTTCTATAGTCTTTTCCATTGTTCAGTGTGTCTCTTTTTATGCTATACCATGCAGTTTTGATTACTTTAGCTTAGAAGTTTGGTTTTTTTATTTTATGTATTTAGTACAAGGTCTACAGGATCTCGCTACACAGATTGGACTTGTAGTGATTCTCCTGTTTTCAGCCTCTGAAATTCTGGGATTATAGGCATGGACCACCACACCCAGTCTCAGAATTTTGTGTTGAAATTAGAAAATTTAATGTTTCTTGCTTTGTTCATTTTGCTGAAGGTGACTCTGGTTATGCATGCAGCTTTAAAAGTTGAGGCAGGAGACCCAAATCGTACTGCTGGGAGCTGAGCCTGCGCGCCTGCCGCGGGTAAGCTCCCTGCGCCCCTCTGCCCCACCTCTGCGTTCCCGCGACTAACTTCCTGTTCCAGCCCAGACCCAAATCACACCGCTGGGAGCTGAGCCTGTGCGCCCGCCACGGGTAAGCTCCCTGCGCCCCTCTGCCCTGCCTCTGCGTTCCCGCGACTAACTTCCTGTTCCAGCCCAGACCCAAACCGCACCGCTGGGAGCTGAGCCTGTGCACCCGCCGTGGGTAAGCTCCCTGCGCCCCTCTG
>PVJA010050344.1:0-13329 GCA_004027025.1 Myocastor coypus | reverse complement strand
AAAATTAGGGCCAGCGAGATAATTTAGTGGTTTGAAGCACCTACTTAGGCAAGCTTAGGCAACCACAGGGACCACAGTTCCATCCCTAGGGCAGGCTGAGCTGGCCATAATATAAATAAATAAAGTTAAAAAAAAAGATTGGAAAATTAAATGCTTATTTATTGTACTCTTAGTAACTAATTTAAAGATAACAGTACACAACATTTTAACCATTGTTACCATCCTATTATCTTACTTTGAATTTTTTATTTTCTTCTTTGAAAAACAAAAAACTTAATCTCACTAATGGCTGAGACTGGGATATGACAGGCCAGAGTTTCTTAACGGAGGAAACGAGGACTCAGAAGTAACTACTGAACTATGTGAATAAGTCAACATTCTAATAAAATAAAATGGGCCGGGCGTGGTGGCTCACGCCTGTAATCCCAGCACTCGGGAGGCTGAAGCAGGAGGATTGGTGGGAGTTCGAGACCAGCCTGGGCCAGCCTCAACTGCATAGCAAGACCCTGTCTCAAAAAAGACAAAAAAAAAAAATGTTCATGGAAATAAACCCTGTAACATATTTCTAACCTGCACATATGGCACATGCTAAACTACTGTTCTTTGGGCTTTACAAATCATAAACCACATTTTCATATTTAATTTCAGTATTTATTTTTATACATTACTCTAATAGACTAGCCCATCATAAAATACAACAAAGGAGTAATTTTTAAAAATCAATCATTTTAAAAGGTAAATAGAGGGACTAATATTTGTTTAATACATTAATTGGATCACTTTGTACCTGTTTTTGGACATTAAGACTACTCATTAACCTAAAGAAGCATGCTAAAATGTTCCAAGAAGAACGTTTTGATATAATCTGTTATCCAAATAAAAGGGGGCTCCCACAACTCAGCCTTTTTCCTTTTTCTTGCAGTAATACTCTCATTTCCCAAATCTGCATTTTCAATAATCTACAAATATGCTTCTAGTGAAATTTTGTTCATTGGAAAATAGGTTAAAGTAGGTCAACAGCTGTGCATGGTGGTGCCTACCTGTAATCCCAGCATGCAGGAGCATGAGGCAGGAGGATCACCATAGGCCCCGCAGTTGCCTAAATTTGCCTAAGCAAGTGCCTTAGACTGCTGAGCCATCCTTCTGCCCCCACCTTGGTCCTTTGTGCTTCCTTTGTTCTGGTCTTATACCATGTTCTAGCCTATTTCCTATAAGAAAAAAACCTCCACCATATCTTGTCAGCTGCAAAGAGAATTAAAGACTCATTGAGCAGAAAAATGCTTGTTCCAAATCTTGTACCAGTCAGAAATAAATCAACTTATAATCCTAATTGATCCAATTGCTTTTAGAATTCCAGATTTCTAATCTGCAAGGTCTGACATTATGAAGCCCTTGAGCCAGCAGAAACTAGATGCAAGAGTATGTGAGTCTAAACACAGAACAGAAAACAATCAGATTGTGTATCAAACTATTGAAGAGCTTTTGACTACCACACTAAACTGAGGTATATAAATTCATAATCTTCCATGAAGTTATGTGCTAAAGAGAACTCACATCAATATAAAATACAAAATAACCAAGTATTAGTTGGTCTATTTTATTTATTTATTTATTTATTTATTTATTTATTTATTTATTTATTGCAGGACCAGAGTTTGAACTTATGACCTTGCACTTGCCAAGCAGGCACTCATGCCACGGAGCTATCTCCCAGCCCAGTTGGTCTATTTTAAAAGAGAGAAATATGGAACAAATTAACATTACAGACAACTACTTTATTGTTTTCATATAGTCCAATCCTGTCTGCTTTCTTTATGTAGGACACAGCATACAAAAGTTAATAGTTATTTAAAAAGTTAGTAGTTGTACTCATGACTTTAAATAATTATAAAATAATGGATTCATGAGTATGTTGTAGAATATTTTATATCAATATAGCTAAAGCGATCATCTGAATTTTAATTATTACAAACCAGGTAGCCCTTGAGACTGCTTACACAAGGTAACTTTCACCTTGCCTTCTCCTTGAAGATGTAGTCTGCCTACTCATCAGGCAGATTCATCTCAACCAAGAAAGCAAAATTCGGGCCTAGCTTACTTTTCCCAAAGTCTCCAGACTTTGTTCTTTGTTAGCAGGAGCAATGGAACAAGATTCCACAGCTCTCTGTCTGTCTGTCTGTCTGTCTGTCTGTCTGTCTGTCTGTCTGTCTGTCTTTCTCTCTCTGTCTCTCTTTCTCCGTCTCTCTGTTTCTCTCTCTCCACTAATGCTTCTGGCACAGCTTCAACCATGCAATGGATGGCCCTGAGTCACCCTGCCTGGGTCACAGCGCTGCTAGCAGGTGATCAAGGCACCGAATGTGAAGCTGGAGTTCCAAACAGTAGCGATAGAGTCCTGGTCGGATTGGGTAAGCAACAAAGAGGGACAGGCGCTCCGTCAAATCACAGATTTAGGATCCTTACCGTAGTCTCCCTACAGCCCCGGCTGCAGTTTTTATTCTTGAGGGACCTGCCCCCGGGTTGCCATGGAGACAGACGCGCACTTTGCTGAGAGTGGAGACGAGAGCTCTCCCGGAGACCTTTGGAGTGACGCTTTGTTTTGCCTTCTTCCCCTCCTTCGTGCCCCGTCAACATGGAAGACTCGACCTCCCCAAGTCAAGAACAAGAAAACCAACGAGAGGGGGAAGCTGTGCGGCTATGGGAGGAAGAAGCAGCGGCTTCTCCCCAGGATCCCAGGCCCCAGCGGTCTGGACCCTGGGAGGGGACAAGGCAGGACCTCAGGGCCCCACAGCAGCCAGACAGAGCTATCAGTGAGACCTCTGAGTCTGGGACTGCTCTCCCCGACCCCCTGGGGCCATCGACTGATAAGAGAGGACAGCCTCGAAGCCAGTCCTCTCCACCAATTCAGGAGCCCAGGTCAAGCAGCACACACTGGCAAGCAAAGGAGCTGAGATCTGGCAGTGTCCAGGAGCAGAACGCTGAGCCAGGGTCCTCCAAGACCGCCTGCAGCACACTCGAGATCGCCGTGCAGAACGCCAAGGGTTACCTGTTTCAGGTCAGCAGCAAGACTGGCTTGAACCTGTAAGTCTAAGACAAAAAGAAGGCAAACTGTTTGACCAAGGGAAAGGGTACTGGGTATCTGCAGCAGTGTATATTTCTAGGTAAATGCAAGTACATTTCAAAAGATACTATAGGAAAAGAAAGTCACATAAAACGTCACCACAGCGACAAAACCAGGCTGGCCTGGAACTTAGCTTGTAGCCCAGCTTTCCACTAACTCACAGCCATCCTCTTGGTGCCTCAGCTTCCTGAATGCTGGGACTACAGGCGTGCACTACTATACCTGGCTAGCAGTGGGACTTCTTAAAAATTTAGACTCTGTAGTCAGGCGTGGTGGCACAGGCCTGTAATCCCAGCACTCCGGAGGCTGAGGCAGGAGTAGCAGTGTGAGTTTGAGACCAGCCTGGGCTACAAAAGTTAGCTCAATGTCAGTCTTAACTGCCTAGTGAGACTCTGTCTCAAAAAGACAAAAAAAAAAAAAAAAAAAAAAAAAGAATTTAGACTCTAGGATTTATGAATCTTGTACTTGGAAGAGAAAAATAAAGGCAAAGAAGTTTAAGCATCTTTCCAGGATGCTTGTAAAAAATAATTGTTCACAGTGGTAGACAAGGCCTATGTCTGCAACTGAAACATTGCAGTGCTGCGTAGCGTGGCTGTAGCTACTTTCCAGGCCAGTGGTGTGGTGACCAGGATTCCCAGCTTCCTGGGACTGTCTTGACTCGAGTTCTGAAACTGCATCCTTAAAAAGCCTTAAATTTTGGATAGTGGGAGTATTTGTCCTCACACAGGCCTCTCAGAACACCCACACTGTACCCAGGTCTGTGTTCACATGGGGTGACCAGCAGTTTATATGCTGGGCATCCCATTGTAGTTTCAACTTTAGACTTCCAAACAGTACCACTTTCTATGGAATCTTGCCTCTATGGGCACACAAGCTGACTCTGTCAAGTGTTACAGCCAGAAAAGACATTGAAAATACCAGACCAACCTGTGTGTTTCTATGGGAGGGAACTGACTCCTAGACTACTTAATCTGCTAGATTCACAGCCTCTGGCAGTCACTGACTCACAGCTCCCTCCCCATGGCTCTCCTGCAGCCCCATTGCCTGGCCCATTGCCTGGTCCACTGCTGTGAATCCCTGGCCTAGAGGTTTCTTTCCTGGGCCTATGCTTGGCTGGCTACTGGCCCTTCAGAACTCAGCTCCCACAGAGCCCAATCATCACAGTTTCATCTTTTCCCTCAGGGCATCCAAGGCCATTAATAGCTATGTATGTGTTCATGGACTTACATTTTGGGGCCTGACTTAGCGGACTGACCGCAGGTCCCAGAGTGTGCTGAGCATGTAAGTTTTGCACACTCCCGTGTGTGTGGCTCCCAGCATGACGTTACCAGCTGCTTATTGCATATGAGTGAAGGAGTGGCAGTAGCCTCTGTGCCGTCTTCTGAAGCTCTCTCAGTTCTCATTGAAGCCTACCAGGATGGCTCCTCTTTTACCAGAAAACATTGAGCCCTTATGATTATAGAATGTAGCATATATTTGTAGTCATTATTTGGCTTAAAGAGACAGAAAATACACTCTAAAGTTTAATTGAAAAATAATATTTGATGGAAGTATTCTTTCACTAAATGTGAGGCCAAGCAGTTCAAAATATTTTTAAAATATTATTTCTAAATTACTATTTTAAACTACCATTTCTTAAGCTGTAAAAGTGACTTACTACTTAGTAGTGGATTCTACTTGAATTTCTGTGGCATACTTAGGACTATAATGTCCATAATATGCTCGAATATAAATAATAAGCATGAATTTCCAAATGTTTCTAAAATAGCAAAACAGCTAGGCACGGTGACACACAACTATAATCCCAATACTCAGGAGACTGAAGAAGGAGGATCAGTGTAAATTCTAGGCCATCCTGAATTACAAAGTGAGCTCAAGGCCAGCCTGAGCTGCATAATAAAACCCTGCCTCAAAAAGACAAAATAATAATAATAATAATAATAGCAAAACAGCCCATTATAAATATTTGTAAGTTTATTAAAATATGAAAGTGAATATAAAAGCTAAAGTGAGAAAATATTCTAAGTCATTTAACAAGTCATATTAGCTAAATATTAAAATTTAGGGGCTAACCAGATAGTTCAGCAGATTAAGGCGCCTGCTTAGGCAGATGCAGGGCCAGGGTTTGGTCCTCAGTGTGCCATGCCAGACCCACACCCAGGGCATGGCAATGGAAACTGAGTGCAGTGGTGTGCACCTGTAATCCCAGTGCTTGGGAGGCTGAAAAGCAGAAAGGACCACTATAAGTCCGATCTGTGTAGTGAGACCCTATAGACCCTATAATTAACACTTTAAAAAAACAATAAAATTTGGGGGCCCGGTGGGATGACTCAGTGGTCTAAAGCACCTGCTTTGGAAAGCTTGGGCAGCTTCAGGGACGGCGGTTCGATCCCCGGCACCACATGCTGCGCCAGCCCTGCCCTCGGGGCGGGCTGAGCCGGCCATAAAAATGAGTGAATAAACAAACAAAGGTTCTGAAACAAGAAAAAAATAAATAAAATTTAAAAAAATAATAATAAAAAACTAAAAAAACAATAAAATTTAATTTTGCTTTTAAATGCTGTTTCTGAGGTCATTAATCAGTACCTTATTTAATATTCACTAAGTATTTTAGAGTCTGCAGTCAAAAATAGCTTAATAAAGATTGCTTTAATCCTTACCTTTTATATGTAGATCTATTTTGACAAATATAAAATCATTTTCGTGGCAATTAAAATAACGTTTAAGGGGCCTGGCAGGATGGCTCAGTGGTCTACAGTGCCTGCTTAGGAAAGCTTAGGTGGTTGCAGGGACCACGGTTCAATCCCCGGCATGACATGCTGCGCCAGCCCCGCCCTCGGGGCAGGCTGAGCCGGCCATAAAAATAATAAACAAACAAAAGTTCTGAAACAAGAAAAAATAAATAAAATAACGTTTGAGGGCCAGCCAGATAGCTCAGTGGATTAAAGCACCTGCTTAGGCAGATACAGGAACTGAGGTTCCATCCCCCCACATGCTGTGCTGGCCCAACCCCATGGTGTGCTGAGACGGTGATTGAGACTACGCAGGTGGTGAGTGCCTGTAATCCCAGAGCTGGGAAGACTAAAAACAGGGGGATCACTATGAGTCCAGTCTGTTAGGCCCTGTACTAAATACATAAAATAAAATAATCTTTGATTAAATACAGGATCTGATCATGGCTTTCAGTTACTCAACAGAAAGTTTACAAAAGAGAATTGCTTTCTTTTCTACCATTCTATTAAAACACATTATTAATTTTCTCTAAGTGAAAAATCATAATCATGGATAACTAACAAAGATAGACAGATAGATAGATAGATAGATAGATAGATAGATAGATAGATACAGATAATGACTTTATGCAATAGGTTTTCCAGGTGTGGACTTAAAAAATACTTATGTTCTGTATGTACTAAAGGACTATGAATTAAACACATATGGACATTATGTTGAAACCTGAAAGGTGACATGAAAATTTGGCCTCACTCCGATTTACATGGCATATGTAGGAGTAAATCATGCACTCTCCTTAAACACACAACTACCCAGTAATTTATGTGGAAATCTTTCTTGCCTGGACTCTACAGGCTGCACCCCAAATTCCAGCACCGAGTAAATATTAAGAAATCATGGTGAAGTTTTAAACAAAAGTTTTGCTCATTTATGAGAAAAGCAAGATTTTCAGGGTTGGCCAGATAGCTCAGTGGATTAAAGCACCTGGTAGGCAGATGCAGGGGTTCCATCCCACGCTTGCAGTTGTTACTGAGAAACACCTAACCTAATTTCTAAGCTTTAGTAAGTGTGATTTTTTTTTTTTTTTTGGTCTTTTTGAGACAGGGTCTCGCTATGCAGGTCAGGCTGGCCTTGAGCTCACTTTTGTAGCCCAGGCTGGTCTTGAACTTGCACCAATCCTCCTGCCTCAGCCTCCTGAGTGCTAGGATTACAGGCCTGTGCCACCACACCTGGTGTAGTAAGTGTGATTCTTCACTAAGAAAATAGATGTGTTGAGGAGGCTACATGTTTGCACCAACCAAAACCTGGTGCATTTGGCACCACAGAGTGAATGCAACCCAGAAGCGGTGTGCCATCTGCTCAGCCTTGGCCACCTCGGCTTTGCCAGCCCTGGTCATCGAATTCAGGAAGTTCCTGAACTTCCTTTGGTGGCAGAAGATAAAGTTGAAGATTACAAGAAGACTACGGAGGCGGCTTTGCTTCTGAAGAAACTTAAGGCCTGGAATGATATAAAAAAAGGTCTATGCCGCTCAGTGAATGAGGACTGGCAAGGGCAAGATGAGAAACTGCCATCGCATCCAGCGCCAGGCCTGCATCATCTATAATGAAGATGATGGCATCATCAAGGCCTTCGGAAATATCCTGGGCATTACTCTGCACAGTGTAAGCCTACTGAATATTCTGAAACTTGCTCCTGCTGGGCATGGGGGCGTTTCTGCATCTGAACTGAAAGCACTTTCTGAAGTTAGACCAGCTGTATGGCACTTGGTGGAAAGCTGCCACCCTCAGGAATCAGTATAACCTGCCTATGCTCAAGGATCAATACAGATCCGAGCAGAATCTTGGAGAGTCCAGAGATCCAAGGAGCCCTCTGAGCACCATGTGAGAAGATTCACTGTAGAGTCCCAAAGAAGAATCCTCTGAAGAACCTGAGGACCGTGCTGAAGCTGAACCCATATGCAAAGACCATGCACTGCACAACACCATTCCTCACCAGGCCAGGAACCACAAGGTCCAGATGACTAAAGCAGCTGCATGGGCAGCCATACTGGAAGAGAAGGAAGCTGCCAGCAAGAAGCCTGTGGAAGAGAAGCAAGGAAAGAAAGCTGCTGGTCCCAAGAAGCCCGGGAAGAAGCCTTTGGGGAAAAGCCCAGCGCTCCCAAGAAACCAGCAGAAAAGAAGCCCGCTGCACAAACTCAAAATCTCTATCCCACACAAGCACCATAAATTTGGACAGCTTATTTTGAATAAAGACCTGGTCAAAGAGACAGTAAGAAAAAAAAAAAAAAACCCAGGCCTGCTGTGCTGGCCCCACCCCTGGGGTGCACTGAGATGGGATCGAGGCTGGGTGTGGCAGTGTGGGTCTGTAATCCCAGGGCTTGGAGGCTGAACACAGGTGGATCACTAGGAGTCTGATCTATGTAGTGAAACCCTGTAGACCCTACCTAAGTTAATTTTTTTAATTAATTAAAAAAAAGAATAGCAAGATTTTCAGTTTTAACTGTGTTTCACATAGATTGTCCATATATAATCTACATTTTTCCTCTGATATTCTTTATTTATTTGGTACAGGGTCTCACTATACAGCTTGGACTTGCAGTGATCCTTCTCTCTTAGCCTTCCCAGTGCTGGGATTACAGTTGTGTACCACCATGCCTAGTTTTGGTGGCCTGCATAGTGCATCTGGGGCTTGGGGACTGATGTGGGATGAGGTACTGGAAATTGAACCTGGGTCCTTGCACTTGCCAGGCAGGCACTTAAACCACTGAGCTATCTCCAGTCCTTTCTGTGATCGTCTTAAAGTTCATTAACAGTACACAGGCATTAGAGAAAATCCAAGAATAACACCTCAGGCCAGTTAACATAAAACAAGCAGCTATGGGGCATGTATTTGTTTAATTATAGCGAGAGAAAACATAAGAAAATTGACACTCTGACCTTGGCCACAGAAGGACCTAATATGCTGGCTATAATAGGAAGTACATAATGTATGCAATTTCACAGCAGCTTTTCTGGCCATCAAAAGGTCACTCTCAATTAACGAAGACTTGTTTTGGGAATGACTTGAGTGGGAATCTTTGAGGATAAAGGGGGTTTAAAGTTATTTTTTGAAAGAAGTGTTATATTTGGGACAAATAAAGTTGCTTGGGGGGTTAGAAATGACAGTGATTTTTTTTCTGATGTAGTTAACTGGGTCAGGTCTACTTGAACTAAAAAAAAGTTAGAGAGATCTAATGCATACCCACAAGAAAGTCATTCCATAAAAGTTCCAACAGAGGTGTCTTTTCACCATGAGAAATTTGATAGGAATTTGTCTTCTTAAAAGTAAATCTTAGCTGGGCGTGGTGGCTCACGCCTGTAATCCCAGCACTCGGGAGGCTGAGGCAGGAGGATTGGTGCGAGTTTGAGACCAGCCTGGGCTACAAAAGTGGAGCTCAAGGCCAGCCTCAACTGTATAGCGAGACCCTGTCTCAAAAAGACAAAAAAAAGTAAATCTTGAGCCAGCAAAATAGCTCAGCAGACTAAGAGCTCAGGCAAGTGCAGGGACCAGGGTTTCATCCCAGACACTACATTGCATGCTGGCCCCACCCTTGGTTGGGCATGCTGAGCCAGCCACCCAGACTGGGTGTGGTATACAAACCTGTAATCCCAGCACTGTGGAGGCTGAGACAGGAGGTTGAGTCTGAGCTGCATAGTGAGACCCTATACCAAATACATTAAAAAAAAAAAAAAAGTAAATCGGTGTTGCCTGCCTGGTAAGCACAAAGTCCTGAGTTTGATCTTCAACACTGGAGAAAAAAAAATGAGAAAAAGTAAACCTATGTTATAAATCCAGTACTGAAAAAACACACACTTGCAGTTATGTATAAAACACAATGAATTAATGAAAGAATAGACTCAGTATTGGTAATTTAGTTATGAAAGAGAAGCTAGGGCAATGTCTTGTCTTAGTTGTGTGTGGTAGAGGTTGAAATATGAAATATATCTTTTGTACATTGAAATAAAGCAAATAGCTGGCTTAAAAATAATATTGAAAGGAAGTAAACAAGGGTTGGAGAGATAGCTTAGTACAGTAGACTATGCCCCTGCTTAGGCAAGTGCAGACACCAGGGTTTGATCCCTGGCACCACATATTCCAGCCCCACCCCTGGGTGCTCTGAGCCAGCCACTAGACTAGGTGTAGTGGTGGACACCTGTAATTCCAGTACTGGGGATACTGAAAACAGGAGGGTCATTACAAGTCCAAGCTGCGTGGTGAGACCCTGCACCAAATACATTAAAGAAAAAGAAGGGAAATAAATGTATCTTAAAGATACAATCAGAAGATTTAGAAATTAATTTGGGTTTGATGAATATAGAGAAATGGAAAAGAAAGAAACAGGGAAAAATGTCATTCACTTCTAAAGAGATTTCCACTTCAGAAATGAAATGTGAAGCTGTATCTGAAATGGATGACATATCTTGCTTTAATATGATTTTCCTTAATAACTTAAATACTCTATCCTATTAGAGTCATTTAAGGAAAATTCTAGGATAGCTTTTCTCTAACATGGTAAAATCCTTGTCACTGAAAATTCCTAATGATGTCAGGCTGATGAGTTCCCTAAAAACAAGCGACCTGCAGGAAACGTTTCCACAAGTGCTCTTAATGTGCATATAATATGCAGTTTTCTCTGTTCGAGTAGATATGATCATCTTTCTAATATGCTGACCAAGATATTAGATGAGCGTCCTGAAAATGCTGTTGACATCATTGAAAATATCAGCCAAGATGTGAAAATGGCACATTTTAGTAAAAAGTTAGATACACTCCAAAATGAGAGTGAGATGCTTCCAACATATGAAATAGCAGAGAGGCAAAAGGCTCTTTTTCTCCTGGGACATTTGGAAGGAGCTGACCAAGAACTGGAAGATGAAATAGTAAGTCATTACTATAAATATTAACAGTTAAATTCTTAGGGAGTTCTGGGGAGCTGACTGGGGTGTGGCTTTAAGTTCATAGCAAGTGGTTTTTATAGCTCTTTAAATGCTATTTTTAGCTTAATTTCCTAAATCTTTTCAATCCTCCAACTTTCTCACTTCACACTCATTTCTTCGCTGGTTATTTTTTCACATTGTGTGGTTTGTTGTTACTTTGATACAGGGTCTTGCTATGTAGTCTGGACAGGTCAGGAACTCATGGTCCTCTTGCCTGGAACTCATGAGTTTGAGGCCAGCCTGAGCTAAGTAGTGAGTTTAAGGTCAGCCTGAACTACATAGCAAGACCCTGTCTTTAATAAAAAATATCAAAGAGATAAGAATTTTAAAAGGCATTATATTGACCATGATACTGTAACAATATAAATGAGAGCAAATCATTTATAAGAATAACAAATGCTCTCAGTCTCTCTAGTATGATCTGTTTCTTTCCTACATTCCCACATTCTCAACAAATATTTTTCTTTAGCACACTTGAGACTGCTTGTTCATTTTTCAGTATTTTCTTTTATAGGACTATTTATATTTTACTTTATGTTAAATCATAAATTATTTATTGTAAGTAGGAGCATGTATCTGATTACATTGTCTTTAAGTTCAATTGAACACTTTAGGGACTGGGGAGATAGCTCTGTGGCACAAGTACCTGCCTGGGTAGTGCGAGGTCATGAATTTGAATCCTGGTCCCACAAAAAAAAATTAAAATTAAAAAAAAATAGACTGAACACTTTATTAAATTTCCTTTTATCTATACTGTTACCATATATATATGTATACATATGTGTATATATGCATATATTTATTTATGTACCCTAAACATATAAAGTCATGTATTTTGAGAGTATCTTTAAATGGCAATATAAACATATTTATCTCTATTTTCTCTAAAAATTTGTGTAAGTTACACTACATCATATTTTAGCATAAGAATTGCTAAAATGTTTTTGTAAAATGGTTGTATTTTCATTATCAATAGCAGTTCTTAAATTCTTCCTAAACTATCCATATAAAACAGGGTAACTGTCACATTATGGAGTACAAAATACAACAAATATAAGAAGCTACATTTATAAGTTACGTGAGTAGAAGTGAAATTTGAGAATCATAGCTGAAGTTAAATCTTCAAAGAAATGTTGAAGGGTAGAGAAAGTAGAGCTAATATCAAGGAAACGGGCATTTCTGCTCATGGATAAAAAGCTAAACAGACGCTTTGTTTTCTCAGGCAGAAAACTCTCTTCCAAATGTAATGGAGTCTGCTTTTTATTTTGAACAAGCTGGAGTTGGTTTGGGCTCGGATGAGACTTACCGTGTATTTCTCGCTCTCAAGCAACTCACTGACACACACCCAGTCCAAAGATGCCGTTTCTGGGGAAAGATCCTGGGCCTGGAAATGAATTATATTATTGCTGAAGTAGAAATTCGTGAGGGGGATGAGGAAGAAGAAGTGGAAGAGGAGGACATAGCTGAAACTGAAGAGAGGGACAATGGTGAAAGTGATGCTGACAAAGAAGAGGATGAGCTACCCGAGTCCTGCTATAAGCCTCCACAGGTGATTCCCAAAGAAGAAAGTAGGACAGGTACCAACAAATATGTCTATTTTGTTTGCAATGAGCCAGGAAGACCATGGGTGAAGTTACCATCAGTCACACCTGCACAAATTGTTACCGCAAGAAAAATCAAGAAATTTTTTACTGGCCGATTAGATGCTCCCATCATAAGCTACCCACCTTTTCCAGGAAATGAGAGCAATTACTTACGAGCGCAAATTGCCCGAATTTCAGCAGGGACTCATGTCAGTCCTCTAGGGTTCTATCAGTTTGGTGAAGAGGAAGGAGAGGAAGAGGAAGACATAGAAAGTGAACGAGACAGCTTTGAAGAAAACCCTGATTTTGAAGGCATCCAAGTCCTTGATCTGGTGGAATCTCTATCCAATTGGGTTCATCACGTACAGTACATTCTCCCTCAGGTAGGGGAATAATGCCAGGTTCCACCCAGGCTTAGGTTTGTGTGTGTTCTGAACTTACTCTGCTTTTATATATTAAATAGAAATGAATGCATTATTTTGGAAAGTTATTTTATTCTATCTCTATAATACATGGGCCTTTTATGTCAAGAATGAAATATTAAAAAAATAAGTAAGCCGGGCGTGGTGGCTCACGCCTGTAATCCCAGCACTCGGGAGGCTGAGGCAGGAGGATTGGTGCGAGTTCGAGACCAGCCTGGGCTACAAAAGTGAGCTCAGGACCAGCCTCAACTGCATAGCGAGACCCTGTCTCAAAAAGACAAAAAAAGGGGCCTGGCGGGATGGCTCAGTGGTCTAAAGCGCCTGCTTGGGAAAGCTTGGGCGGCTTCAGGGACTGCGGTTCGATCCCTGGCACCACATGCTGCGCCAGCCCTGCCCTTGGGGTGGGCTGAGCCGGCCATGAAAATGAGTGAATAAACAAAGGTTCTGAAACAAGAAAAAAATAAATAAAAAATTAAAAAAAAAAAAAAAAAAAAAA
>PVJA010050343.1:0-13328 GCA_004027025.1 Myocastor coypus | reverse complement strand
GAAAAAAAAAAAAAAAAAAAAAAAAAAAAAGAAATGTGGATTTAGAAAGGTTAATGTTTAGTTGTTTGAACAATCTTATATACCTATATGTATTAATCTAAACTGATCCGATGATGAAAATATGTAATATAACCATTGTTAAATTTAAACAATAAAAGAATTGGAAAAAAAAAAAAAAAAGAACTCATAATCTCAGGGGAAATTTCCTGGACATGTGGGTTTAAGGTTGTAATTTTTTAAACCATCAACTAGTCTTGAATGCCCCGTTACTAATTCACAAAGAAATTACCTCTGTGAGTCTGAAATCTAAGTAACCCATGACACTTAGACCCACCTCACTGCATGATTTTACTCTATACTTTACCATATATGGTGAAGTATAGAGTAAAATCCAGGGACTACCTACTCAGGAACCCCCTCCTGTCCCTCTATTGGACAGAAGCTTTCTTTACCCCAACAAATATATTCTGTTCATAACCTCCGCTTTGTTCCTAAAATTCATTCTTCAGTTTTAGAGAACACGAGCTCTTCCCAGGCATCTTTCAGGTTGGACGCTTCACTTTTTCCTCCTATATCATTTGGAGGTCATCCACCCATGATCATCTTTCTCCTATGTCCTAACCACCATGGAAATCAGCATGGAGGTCTCACAGGAACCTAGAATCGGTGATCCCATTCAATCCAGCTATTCCCCTCCTGGGTATTTTTTCAGAAGAACTGAAAACCTCATGCCACCATGGTATATGTTCACCCATGTTTGTAGCAACACAATTTGTCAAAGCTAAATCCTGGAAACAACTCGGATGCCCATCAGCTGAAGAATGGGTAAAAAAAGATGAGGCATTTGTAACATAATGGAGTGTTGTTTATGTATAAAACAGGATAAATTTGAGTCTTTTGTTGATAAATCGATGCAACTAGAGAACATATTCTCAAGTGAAACAAGCCAGATCTGCATGTGCAAAATCATATTGTCCCCTTAGTGTGGGAACCTGAAAGAGAAAAACGGAATCTGAAGGGTACAATAGATGCTGGGAAAAGGGAGTGAGCTTATTCAAAAGGAAAGAGTTACTGAGTGGTGGACAAGGACAGGAATGGGAGTGGGGGAGAGTGATTTATCTGTGTGTATAAGCAGGATGGCTTGGACGACTGCACTGTGCATTGCTGGTATTCTTTGGAAAGTAACAGATAATGCTTCGTTTGTTTTATCTCCTTTTTAAAAAGATTTTATTTATTTATTTATTTATTTATTTATTTATTTTTCTTGTTTCAAAACATTTGTTTGTTTATTTATTTATTATTATGGCCGGCTCAGCCTGCACTGAGGGCAGGGCTGGTGCAGCATGTGGTGCCGGGGATCAAACCACGGTCCCTGCAGCTGCCTAAGCTTTCCTAAGCAGGTGCTTTAGACCACTGAGCCATCCTGCCGGGCCTTTACCTCCTTTTTTAGTTGTTTGTACTTTCTCTCTTAACTTCTTATATATTTCTTTCTTCCAGTTTTACATGCATATATCTGGTAATATGAATAACTCGTTGGAGAACAACAGTATGCATTAGAACTACTACTGTGAAACTCACATTTCTTTCTTTCTTTGTTTTCTTTCTTTTTTTTTGCGGAACTGGGGATTGAACTTAGGACCTTGCACTTGCCAGGCAAGCGCTTATTCTACTGAGCTATCCTCCTGGCCCCTCACATTTCTTTCTTAAGTGAAATTCTGTATCAATTGTAATCTTTTTTGTTTTAATTCTAATTTATACTATCTTTAGAAGGAAAGAAAGACAAAAGGAAGGAAGGAAGGAAGGAAGGAAGAAAGAAAGAAAGAAAGAAAGAAAGAAGGAAGGAAAGAAAGGAGAAAGAAGGGGCGAGACAGGCTAGGGAGATAGCTCAGCAGTCTAAGTGTCTGCCCGCCAAGTGCAAGGACCTGGGTTTGAGCTCCAGCCTCACGTGGCCTACTGTGAGGCCGTGGCAGCCAGGCGTGGTGGTGCAGTCTTGTCATCACAGCACTGGGGAGGCTGAGACAGGAGGGTCACCATGAGTCTCTGCTCGTAAGGAGACGACCAAATCAATCAATCAATTAATTAAAAAAGAATAAAGGGCTAAATGTATCATGTAAAAGAAAGTTAATTTTAAGAAAATACAATACTCTACAGATTTTCTTGTGTTCAGGGAGACCCGAACTTCAATCCAACTTCATACTTAAACTGGATTAAGACCATATGACATCTAAGAAACACTAGACTGAGCAGTACCCTCAGAGTGGGAAAGCGTAAACGGGGACAAAAAAGATGTAAAGTGGAATATAGAGAAATCCAAAATAACAGTTGAGAATAACTTTAAGTTTTCCTACTGGAAAATTGTTAAGAGCCAGGCATGATGGTGCTCGCCTGTAATCCCAGCACTTGGGAGGCCGAGGCAGGAGGATTGATGTGAGTTCGAGAGCAGCCTGGACTACAAGTCAACTCAAGGCCACAAGGCCAGCCTGAAGCGCAAAATGAGACCCTATCTCAGGAAGACAAAAAACAAAAAACCCCCCAAAACCCAAAGTGCTACCCTTTGCTCATCAGGGGCCCTTAAATATTTCAGCATGGCGCAGCTCAGCCTGGTTACAGCAGAATCTCAAAGAGAGTCCCAGGCACCATCACTCTTTCTAGCCAGCTATGTGATTTCAAGGAACTAGGGTGAAAATAGCTGCCAGAATCCCAAGGAAGTCTGCCCGAAAGGAATAGAGACCATGGAGGAAAGCATGAGTGTGATTCTGGTTCTGGTCACACTGGGTCAAACTTCCCAGAAGGCATGAGGTGGGTAGGTAGGACTGGATCTCAGTGGGGACAGAGCAGCTCAAGATGTGGGAGAATCGTTCTGTGAACATCCACCCCTTCATGTAGATTATGAACCAGGGCTTAAAGTTCCACACACAGGATTTTTCTCCCTTGAGAGAGAGACCTATTATCAAGGAGGCAGGGAACATATTCGAAAAGCAATAAATTGCATAAAGTGGTTGTGAGCTCCAAAATAGAAATCTCTACCTGGGACAGAAAAAGAAGGGCTCAATTCCCTTAGGAGTGGCCTGAAAAGGCCTGACAAAGAAGGGACAAGGACACGTGGCCGAGAGAAGAGGAGGAACAGGGAGAGGTGGCTATGGACGTACGGCTTCTTATTTATGTTTAGCACCACAGAGAGGAAAAGGCAACTGAACAAAGACCACTGGGAAGCAGCAGAGGTAAAGGGAAGGAGGACAGAGAGGTGTCCCAACGGTACGAGGGGAAGGACAGAGCAAAGGCAAGTCAACGAGGGAGAGGTTGGCTCTACGACCTGAGGACTACATGCTATTATAGACATGTTTTTTAAAAATATTGTAGGCAGTCATACAGGGCTGAGCCCTTGGAGGGTCAGTGCAAAAGGCAATGGTGGCTGGAGGGGCACTGATTGAAGGCCAGGCTTCCAGAAAAGAAGAATAAGCCATAAGCTGCCCCTAGGGACTGGTACTCTAAACAGGCATCAATCGCCTTGAGGTGGAGAACCAGACCTCCCTACCCTACTCCTTCCTGGAAAGTCCTTGCTTCCACCCACACATGTATACTTCCTATGAGACTTTCTTCCTAATTGGATCCCCATTTAATTAGATGACCATATCTGTTGTAATCTTATTGGTTAGCCATAGTTCTATCCCACCTCACACCCATCCTGGGACTTTTCCATTGGGTCAGTATTACCTAAGCAACTATCCTTGTAATCTTATTGGTTGGCCATAGTTTTATCCCACCTCACACCCATCCTGGGACTTTTCCATTGGGTCAGTATTACCTAAGCAACTGTCCTTGTAATCTTACTGGATTGACGATAGTTCTGTCCCACCTGGAACTGTTTCACCTAACTCTCCTCAAGGCTTTGCTCAATAAACTGCTTTGAGAAGCAGGGTTGGTGGGCAACCCGCTTTCCGGGCTCTCTTCTGTCTCTCATATAGACAGAAGCTTTCTTTCTCTTAGTAAATTCTTCCTGCTCTTAGCCTCTGCTGTTCCTAGAATTTTCCTTGATTTCAGAATGTGACCTCTATGTTTTATATATGTAGCAGGTTGGGAATTTCCCCTGTATCAGTGCCACAGCGATATATACACACTGGTATTTATAGCAGCCCAGTTTGTAATAGCTAAATTTTGGGAACAGTCCAAGAGACCAAAAACTGATGAACAGATAAGGATGTGGTTCTTTTATACAATGGAGTATCACTCACTTGTAAAAAGGATAAATGAAATATGTATAGCTAAGTGGAAGGATCTTGAGACTATGTTCTCAAATGAAGTAAATCAGACACACATGTAAATATGCCACTTTCTCTCTGAGGTGAGAAACTAAAAGTGTAAATGAGAACCTAAAGGTGTAACAGATGTTGTGAAACAGGAAGAAATTAGTCAAAAGGAAAGGGTAACTTGGGGCCGGTGAGATGGCTCAGTGGTCTAAAACACTTGCCTAGGCAACCTCAGGGACCGTGGTTTGATCCCCGGCATGACATGCTGTGCCAGCCCTATCCCCAGGGCAGGCTGAGCTGGCTATAATATAAATAAACAATGTTAAAAAAGGAAGAAAGAAAGAAAGAAAGAAAGAAAGAAAGAAAGACCCAGGGGTGACAGAGAGGGAGAAAGGAAAGAAGGGAAGAGAAAAATGGGAAAAGAAAGATAAAGGGAAAATAAAGAAATAAAAAGGGGAAGAAGGATTGAAGGGAAGGAAAGAAATAGGAAAATAAGAAGGCTCAAGTGGGGCCTGGCGGGATGGCTCAGTGGTCTAAAGCGCCTGCTTGGGAAAGCTTGGGCAGCTTCAGGGACTGCGGTTCGATCCCCGGCACCACATGCTGCGCCAGCCCTGCCCTTGGGGCGGGCTGAGCCGGCCATAAAAATGAGTGAATAAACAAATAAAGGTTCTGAAACAAGAAAAAAATAAGTAAAAAAAAAAAAAAAAGAAGGCTCAAGTTATATCATGCATAAGTACAAATTCCCTCTGATGATGTTATCATTACATATATTCAATTGTGTCAATAATTAATTTCTTAGCCAGGCGTGGTGGCGCATGCCTGTAATCCCAGCAGTTGGGAGGCTGAGGCAGGAGGATTGGTGCAAGTTAGAGACCAGCCTGGGCTACAAAAGTGAGCTCAAGGCCAGCCTCAACTGCATAGCAATACCCTGTCTCAAAAAGACAAAAAAAAAAAATCTGAATTAATTGATACTTAATTTCTCTTTGTACCACAAATTGAACTCAGAACCTGGAGCTTGTCAGGTCGATACCGTACCTCTAAGTTATAACCCTGGCTCAAACTTAATTTAAAAATAAGATACTGAAAATAAACAAGTTACTTTACATGGGACGGGGCAATGGGTAAGGCTGGGAATTGGATCCACTCAGAAAGAGAAAAATACTTTGGGGAGGGTGGAGGGAACAGGTTCAAATATTAAAATAAGGAATTTTTTTTTTTTTTTTTTTTTTGTCTTTTTGAGATAAGGTTTCACTGTGCAGTTCAGGCTGACCTTGAGCTCACTTTCGTAGCCCAGGCTGGTCTCAAACTCGCACGGATCCTCCTGCCTCAGCCTCCTGAGTGCTGGGATTACAGGCATGCGCCACCACACCCGGTTAAAATAAGGAATTTTCATAGAAGCACCTTGAGTTGTTTTATTGAGCGTAGAATTGAGTACCCTGGGGTTCATGGCCCATCTTCCCTGGGAATCACTTTTTCATCTACGAAATGATGTTAATAAAGACTAAGAGATTTTCAAGGCCACATCCAGTTGTGATAATCTAAATATTCCCATGGTTAAAAATCAAAGCAAGGGGCCTGGCAGGATGGCGCAGTGGTCTAAAGCGCCTGCCTAGGAAAGCTTGGGTGGCTGCAAGGACCGCGGTTCGAGCCCCAGCACCACATGCTGCACCAGCCCTGCCCTCAGGGCAAGCTGAGCCAGCCATAAAAACAAACAAACAAACAAACGTTCTGAAACAAGAAAAAAAAAAAAAATCAAAGCAAGCCAGAGAACGAGACAAACACAACTTAAATTCTGAGCAAGACACTTGGTAGCATTATCTTCTTGGATCTCAGATTGGGGATTTATAAGAACAAAGCTGATGTTCCCAACCTCCCAAGATCGAATAGATTCCATTAAGACACAGTTCCAGATGCCAAGAATATTTTAAATCAGTGTTATTTTGTTTGTTCTTACTTAACATCCTGTCTTCCAAGTCAATGTTTAGTGAGAGTTCTTCGAAGAGAAATGATACGCCTCTGCTGCTGACATCCAGAAACTTTCCGTTTTTTCTTGTCACAGATTCTCCTTTTTCTCTGAGTTGAACTTGGCCATGAGCTCTGTTGTTCTGCTGCCAGACCCCACAAACACGGACTAGGTTGCACACCATACCTAGGAATCACAGGGGAAAGAAACAACAGTCTGCTAGATATCTGGCAGGAGTTCTGTTCTCTAAAAATTGAAGAATGAATTTTAAGCGCAACAGAGGCTAAGAGCAGAACATAGGCATTGAGGGAAAGTAAGCTTCTGTCTGAGAGAGACAGAGAGAGAGACAGAGAGAGACAGACAGACAGACGGACGGATGGACGGACAGACGGACGGACACCCTAGTGGGTTGCCAAGCAACTGCTCTTTTCTAGGGATGTGTGTGTGTGTGTTCCTGGCCAGCTCGGCCCATCCTGGGGACAACAGGACTGGCATGGTCATATGGTGCCAGGATTGATCTGCTATTCCTGTGCACTTGCCTAGGCTTTCCTAAGCAGGCGCTTTATACTGCTGAGGGATCTCGCCAGCTCTTCTAGGAATTTTTATAGATCAAAAGCACAAGGTGTGGCAGGTGGAAGGTGGAGAACGGGGGAACCTGCAAGGTGGGCGTGAGGTGGGACACAACTACGGTCGCCAATACTACAAGCGCGATTGGTCCCGTAGAACTGATTAAATCAGGATCAAATGGGGAAGTGAGTCACTGTGGTGAATAACTTGTTACAGCCGGCTGAACGGTGTGGTTCTGGGTGTGGAAGGTCCACGTGAGGATTGATGCCAGCCACGTAAGAGGCAGAAACTAAGTGAGATAGAAATATTATGGGCAGCCAGACAAGGCAGCCCTCAAAGAGATAATATGGAAGACAAGGGGACTTTGCAACTTTGGAAGAGACAGACAGTCCTGCTTTAGTTCCCTCGGGATGGGTATCGGGGATTGATACCCTAAACAGGTATCAATCACCTTGAAAGAGCCCCAGAGCCTCTGACCCAACCCTCAAGAGGAAGAGACCCTGTCCCACAACTCACTTCCTCATTTGGTCCTGGATTGAATCAACTTTACCTGAGCAATGGTTCTTGTTTTGTTTTTTAGTCTTTTTGAGACAAGGTCTCGCTATGCAGTAGAGGCTGGCCTTGAGCTCACTTTTGTAGCCCAGGCTGGTCTGGAACTCGCCCTGATCCTCTTGCCTCAGCCTCCCGAATGCTGGGATTACAGGCGTGTGCCACCATGCCTGGCTTAAGCAATGGTAGTTGTAATCTTGTTGGTTGACCATAGTTTTGTCCCACCTCAGGCCCACCTAAGTGAGTTCCCATGCTCTCTGCCTTAGGTCCACCTCACTGAATGGTTTTACTCTATAAAAGTCCCTGAGAGCCGGGCGTGGTGGCGCACGCCTGTAATTCCAGCACTTGGGAGGCTGAGGCAGGAGGATCGGTGTGAGTTCGAGACCAGCCTGGGCTACAAAAGTGAGCTCAAGGCCAGCCTGAACTGCATACTGAGACCCTGTCTCAAAAAGACAAAAAAATAAAAAAAATTAAAAAAAGTCCCTGGAAGAGACTTCCCCGGGGACAATTAACTTGGGGTCCCCCTTCTGTCCTTCTCTTAGACAGGAGCTTTCTGTCTCCCAGTAATAAATGTTGCTTGTAGCCTCTGTTTGTTCCTAAAATTTGTTCTTTGCTTTTATTTATTTATTTATTCGTTTATTTATTTTTTGTCTTTCTGAGACAGGGTCTCACTATGCAGTTGAGGCTGGCCTTGAGCTCACTTTTGTAGCCCAGGCTGGTCTTGAACTTGCACTGATCCTCCTGCTTCAGCCTCCAAGTGCTGGGATTACAGGCATGAGCCACCACGCCCGGCTTTTGTTCTTTGCTTTTAGAGAACACGAACCCGTCCCCGCTTCCTTTCAGGTTGGGAGGTTCATTCCCCTACACTGTGGGGATCTGTGGAGAGGCTCTTACAGAAGCTGCTCAGAGAAGCCGTTGGGAGCTGCTGGTTCTCTTGAGCTATCCTGCTAGAGGACCCTGTCATGTTGTCCGTCCTGATGAACTTAGCTGTTCTTGTCACTGGAGGAGCTCTGGACCTTGTGGCTGCTGAGAATGGCCATGGTCCCTTGCAGGGGAGCTCTGGACTTCAGCTTGAGTGAGCATCGCTTCCTGGTTCCGGAGAGGAAGTTGGTGTGCCTTACTTAGCCTGGTGTAGAAACTGATGAGTGCTAGGTTAGGACTTTCGTATGAATTACTAAATTATTACGGTGGTCATCTAATATGGGCAAAACCCTTAAACAGCTTATCTTCCCAGAAAGCACCTCCCAGCTTCTCCAACTCAGCCTGGGGTCCAGTTTCCTTTCATCTTTCCCACTGCCTCGGGGAAGGCCCCAGTCGGCCTCTCAAGTATGCATAAACATCCCTTGAAACTCCACCCTTGGAAAAAGGCCATAAAAGCCTCAGCCTCCCTTTGTTCTAATCCAGGGAATTCCTTATCTTCCCCAAATTCTCTCTTTGTCCTCCAAGACCAAAAAGCCCCGTTCTCCTTATAATACAATTCCTTTCCCTTTTTCCTTTTGCCTTTGTCTAGGCTGCAACACCATTCAAAATCTGTCAATCATGTTTGCTTTCCTGACGGGAACTCAGCTTTCCTTATCACTGGAGGAGCTCAGGACCTCCCTGTTGCTGAGGATGGCTGTGGTCCTTTTTGGGGGAACTCTGGTGCTTACCTTGAGCGTTGTTTTCTGGCTCCACTTCAGATCGGCCTGCTGGCACAATCCTCTCTCCTGTTGGCACAGGCTTTGTAGCTTCCGCCACGGACCTTAGCGCCTTCCCAGCGCAGTGGTGTGTAGCAGGGCTGCATGGGGCACTGCTGTGGGCTCTAGGCCTCCAGGTGGACTTGTGGGAGGCACTGTTCTGAGCTCTAGGTTTTCAACTGGACTCAGGCAGGACACGAGGATCCAAGCCCTCAGCTGAATTCTTTGGTCTTTAGTGTGTGCACAGATTTCCTGTACTCTTGTATATGATTCCTTGGGTGATTATGAAATAATCATATAAATGTGTCTTGCATTGTACTGTTCCCTTGCAAAAACCCTGAACCACAGAGTGGCATCAATACAGAGGAGGAGCTTTTCCTGTAGGAGCTGGGTTAATGATTCTTTCAGGCTTTTTGGAGGTGAGTGATAACTATTTAGAATCCTCACCATCCCTAAAGGCAGTATGTGGCTCCATTTGCTTAATCTTTTGTCTTGAGACCTGGCCCAAAGGGGAGGTGCCTGTCTCTCTCACAGATGTAAGGTATCTCATCTTCCATCCTGGGTCCTTTATGGCCCAACCCTGTGTGACAGTGTCTTAGTTACTTTTCCCTCACTGCTGGGACAAGTACCTGACACTCAAAATGAAGGAAGGAAAGGTTTATTAGCTTACAGTGACTGGAGGTTTCAGTCCATAGTTGGCTGGCCCAAGGCTGAGTGGAACAGGGCAGAGAGCATCCAGTTCATGGTGGCAGAACAGCAACAAAATGGCGGCAGAGGCAGCCAGTCAATCAGGGCAGCAGAGCAGCAGCAACAGCTAGAGCTCAGTCTGTCTCTCTGTCTCTCTTTATATTACATTCAGGCTCTCTGTCTTAGCCTATCAGCCTCAGGCCACACCTATAGTCTCAGCAGTACTCAGACCATAATCCCAACAGTACTAAAACATGTAATCCCAGTGGTTCATCATTCAAGTCTCAAACTCTAGAAGTCCCTGCCCCATGATTGCATGAGGCTTTGGGGGGACAACTAGACATAAACCATAACAGCCTATAATATTTCTATCTAACTCCTGCTGCCAGGGCCCGGCGGGATGGCTCAGTGGTGTAAAGTGCCTGCTTGGGAAAGCTTGGGTGGCTGCAGGGACCGCGGTCTGATCCCCGGCACCACATGCTGCTCCAGCCCTGCCCTCCAGGCGGGCTGAACCAGCCATAAAAATGAGTGAATAAACAAAGGTTCTGAAACAAGAAAAAAAAAAAAAAAAAAAAAAAACTCCTGCTGCCTACAACAAGAAGATCCAAAAGTCTTTTGCCACAGAGGTGACTTCTCTAAGAATGATTCATAGAGCAAAGTCACAAAGTGACAGGATCATAAGGTGACTGCCATGTGGGGCAGACTACCATCAATCAATAGGACTACAAGTATAGCCACTTAGGTAATAGTTTTTTTTGAATTTTATTTATTTATTTTTCTTGTTTAAGAACCTTTGTTTATTCACTCATTTTTATGGCCGGCTCAGCCCGCCCCGAGGGCAGGACTGGCGCAGCATGTGGTGCTGGGGATCGAACCGGGGTCCCTGAAGCTGCCCAAACTTTCCCAAGCAGGCGCTTTAGACCACTGAGCCATCCCGCTGGGCCCCTACTTAGGTAATATTGATCCAATCGGGAAGCACATCACTTAGCAAGGCCATGACCCTGGGTGACCATGGATGTCCCTCTGGACTCTACTGGGCCATGTGACACCAATGATAGTATAATTCGAAGTTGCTGTTTATTCCTCAGGGAGACGCACAGACCAGGTCATTCTGTTGTGGGCTGCTGAACCATTACAGGCAGACAGGGCCAGGACCTCACAGAGACACCAGAGAAAACACAACGACGACAACTTTGGGAGAGACCAGTACTCCTGCTGTGGGCCACACCCCCAGAGAGACGATCAAGCCAACGCATGCCTCCCTAAAGATAGACAGAATCAGAGACTGATATTCTACGTAGGTCTCTCACCTTGAGGACACTAACCCAGCCCCCTACAGGAAAAGCCCCTGTTCTGTATTCCTGACGGCTTCCTACTTGACTCACTTCCTTGTTTGGTCCTGGATTTTATCCATTTTACCCCAGCGAATTATACTATCATTGGTGTCACATGGCCCAGTAGAGTCCAGAGGGACATCCCTGGTCACCCAGGGTCACACCCTTGCTAAGTGATGTGCTTCCCGATTGGATCAATATTACCTAAGTGGCTATACTTGTAGTTCTATTGATTGATGGTAGTCTGCCCCACATGGCAGTCACCTTATGATCTTGTCACTTTGTGACTTTGCTCTATGAAACATTCTTAGAGAAGTCACCTCTGTGACAAAAGACTTTTGGATCTTCTTGTAGGCAGCAGGAGTTAGATAGAAATATTATAGGCTGTCTGTTATGGTTTATGTCTAGTTGTCCCCCCAAGGCCTCATGCAATCATGGGGCAGGGACTTCTAGAGTTTGAGACTTACTGGCTGACCGTAGTTTTGTCCCATCTCATGCCTGCCTAGTAACTGATAGGTTCTGGCCCTAGTACGAATTGCTGAACCATTAGGGTGGTCATCTAATATGGCTAAAGCCCTTAAAACCACAGCTCATCTTCCCAAAGACCACTTCCCCTTCTGCAACTCAGCCCAGGGTGCAGTTTCCTTCCACCTGTCCAATCACCTCAGGGAAGGCCCCTATCAGCTCCTCAGGTAAATCTAAACATCCTCCTCAAACCCCACCCCTGGCAAAAGGCCATAAAAGCCTCAGTCTCCCTTTGTTCCAATTCAGAAAATTCCTTAGCTTCCCCAAATTCTCTCCGTGTTGTGTCCTCCAAGAAAATAAAGCCCCTTTCCCTTTTTTGCTTCTGCCCGTTTCTCTGCTGTGATGCCGTGGAAAACCTATCAGTAAGTTCCCACAATTCCATCTTTATCTTGAGGTCTGGCCGATGACAGATGTGCCTCCAGCTGCAGCCGCAAAGTGTTCCCATGTTCTGCACGGATCACCACCTTGCCTGAGTGTTATAACACTTCTACCTAGCTTAGCTGTCTGTAATAAAAGCACCTGTCCACACAGGTGAGACTGAACACAGGTCACACGCATCAACTTGAGACAGGTTCTCACTATGAAGGTCAGCTAGCTCTGAACTCACTTTGTAGCCCAGCTGGACTCGATCTCACGGCCATCCTCCTGCCTCCACCTCTGGAGTGCTGCTGGCATTCCAGGCATGCACCACTACGCCCAGCTCCACTGCCGTGCCACTCACCCCAGCCACGGGGTTCACAATATGCTCTCCGTGGCTGCTGTTTTATCCCATTCTGGGTGTTCGGTTCCTGCCATATAAGCAATAAGGAAATCGGTAATGAAAAACAAAAAAATAAAACGTCCTTCCCATTTATCATCTACTGACCGAAGGGGCCAAGCTAAGAAAATTGATTTCCCTTTTCGGGTTGCTCAATTGCAGGCTGCAAGGAAGGCAAAACTTTTTTTTTTTTTAGGGTATAACATGAAACACAGATTAAGCTGAGGTCATAAGTTTTCGACAGTGTCAGCAGAGGTTGCAGTGGAGACTGAGGAAGTTGACCGCTGGCGCCGTGTGAAATTGCTGCTCGCCCAGGATAAGCAGGTGGTAATTTCAGTTGCACATAGAACTGATGCCTTATGAGAAATACAGGATGCTTCATTCTAGATTCTAGTCTCTCAGGATTTGACCCACTTTTGTCAAGCAAAATTGAAAAAATAAAATTAGATCAGTGAAAGAATATTAGCCCCCAGGGCCTGGCAGGATGGCTCAGTGGTCTAAAGCGCCTGCTTAGGAAGGCTCAGGCGGCTGTAGGGACCGTGGTTCAATCCCTGGCACCACATGCTGTGCCAGCCCTGCCCTCAGGGCAGGCTGAGCCGGCCATAAAAATAAATAAATAAACAAACAAAAGTTCTGAAACAAGAAAAATAAAATTGAAAAAAAAATCCTTAAAAAAAAAAAAAAAAGAATATTAGCCCCTTGGAGCACATTACAATTTTTTTTTCTTTCTTTTCCTCTTTGAAACAGGGTCTCATTCTGCAGTTCAGGCTACTGGCTTTGAGCACACTTTCCTAGCCCAGGCTGGCCTTGAACTCACGATGACCTTCCTGTCTCAGCCTCCCAAGTGCTGGGTTTACAGGCGTGTGCCACCACGCCCTGCCTGCAAATGGTTTTGACCCCTATTTAAAATGAGGGCCAAGCCGGGCATGGTGGCGCACGCCTGTAATCCCAGCACTGGTGAGGCTGAGGCAGGAGGATCGGTGAGAGTTCGAGACCAGCCTGGGCTACAAAACTGAGCTCAAG
>PVJA010050342.1:0-13328 GCA_004027025.1 Myocastor coypus | reverse complement strand
ATTTTTTTTTTTTTTTTTAAAGAGCAAAATTCAGGCTTTATGGTATATAAACAGTTTTTAAATATGTATGTATGTAATGTATGTATGTATGTATGTATGTATGTATGTAGTACTGGGTCTCACTGTGAGCTCAGACTTGTAGTGATCCACTTGTCTCAGCCTCTCCAGCAGTTGGTTCATAAATCTTGGAATTTCAGTGCATTAAAGGAATACGCAAGAGTAGGATTGTTGAATCATACTTTTAGGGTTTCTTTAAATTTATAAGAATATATTACTGAGTTTTATAAAGTGGCTATATAAATATGATTGTCATTATCAAGGAATGAATGTATATATTTGCATAAATGTTTCACTAGATTGTGATTTTTGGTGTTCATTATTTTTTTTTTTAATTTTGTCAGTTGTGCTTTTCTGTCGCACATATACTAATGATTTTATGTACTGTATTAGGTATGTAGTGATAGTTCATTTTATCTGTCTATCTATCTATCTATCTATCTATCTATCTATCTATCTATCTATCCATCTATTTTTGTGGGACCAGGGATTGAACTCAGGCCCTAACACTTGCCAGGCAAGCACCTATTCTACTGAACTATTTACCTGGCCCCTCATTTCATTTAAAATTTTTGCTTAAAATGCGTTTATAAGCTCCTTATATGTTTATTTGCATTCTTTGTATCTCCTTTGATGAAATATTTACATTTAACATTGATATTATATTTTTATTAGTGAGTTTGTTCAACTTTTTTCTTTTTAAAGAATATTTTATTTTTTTTCTTGTTTCAGAACCTTTGTTTGTTTATTCACTCATTTTTATGGCCGGCTCAGCCCACCCCGAGGTCAGGGCTGGTGCAGCATGTGGTGCCAGGGATTGAACCGTGGTCTCTGAAGCCGCCCAAGCTTCCCCAAGCAGGTGCTTTAGACCACTGAGCCATCCCGCTGGGCCCCCTGTTCCACTTTTAACATATTGTAAATACAAATCTTTTATCAGATATGTAATTTGGAAGTACTTTCTCTGTGTGTAGCTCATTGTGTCATTTTCATAAGACTCATTTTGAAAACAAGTTTTACATTTTACTAAGTAAATTATTTCATTTTCTCTTTTTTGGACATTGCTTTTTTTATATAAAAACATGAAAGTTTATGAAAATTTGTATGTTTTTCTTGAAATCTTATACTTTTACATTTTGTACTTATATCTATATTCCATTATGTATTTTTTTTTAATATGATACATACAGTTTATGGTAATGTTTCTTTTTTTAAAGGATAACTCCAGGTATTCCAGCAGTAACTGTGGAAAAGACAGTCTCGTTTTGTCTTTCATTAGTGAACTTCACTTAGTTATGATACATTATTTTATACATAATTGGATTTGAAAATGCTGACCTCATTAAACATTTTTATGTCTATGTTTATGAGGGCTATTGATATTAATATATCTTTTTACTGGCTTGTTTTGATAGTAACATAATGGTGATGTAATAGAATGAGTAGGAAATGTTCATTTTAAAAATTTTTTTTGGGGGACTGGGGTTCAAACTCACTACCTTGCACTTGCCAGGCAGGCACTTGTGCCATGGAGCTATCTCCCTGGCCCCTCTTTTATATTTTTGCAAGCACTTAAATGATAATATTTCTTTAAATGTTTGTTAGTATTCATAGTGAATCATTGTGATTTGAAAGTTTTCTTTTTGTAAAGACTTTTATTCCAATACTTTAAAAATTTTTAATAGAAACAGACTTGCTCAAGTTATATGTTATTTCTTTAAATGGGTTTTGGACTTTGATCAGTTATATCCAAGTTTTTGATTTCTAGCTATAGATTTTTGTAGTATTTTCTGTCTTTTGGATGTCTGTGAAGCTAACAGTGACTGATAGCTCTTCTGTTATTTGCATTGTTAATTTGGATCCCCCTTTCTGTTTTATGTTTCTTTCATTTGTTAGTATGTTTATAGACTCATTAATTTTATAGAATTTTTAAATGACTGTTTAGTCTCTGTTATTTCTCTATTTTAGTTTTTTTTCCTTTTCTTTTTAAAGTTTTATTTGCAAGAATAAAAAAACCCCACAAAAATAACAGAAACAGACAAAAACAGAATAACATGTGATATAGATGCTACAGATTTTCAAAACAAGTATAACAAATTTACAGTGGTTGATAAAATTATCTGTTATTATCATCAGATATGTTGCTCAGATTAAAAGATATAGTTATGTAATTTTTGTGCCTGTTTCTTTTGTTAACCTCTTTAAAAATCTTGTCTTGAAGAGCATTTAGTAATAATTGATACATTAGCTGTGGTACACATTTAGATGCCCAAGATGACAGGTATTTAAGCATGGCTTTTATGTTACATGTTGCTGTGCTTGATGTAGTTGATTAGATCACAAATATCAACATACAGTTAGTCAAAAACTAAGACATTAATGGATATTTTAAAAAACCTGATGAAAAATTTTAGTACAATCACCTCACAGTGTATATACAGATGAATGCTTTTACTTTTTTCTATATTTTATCCTTTCTCTCATCTTTGTTTATTCCTTAAGTTTATTTCTTCCTTTTTTCTTTCAGAACTATAAAGTTTAATCAAAGGATTGCACCAATCTGAAAACCACAAAACATTCAAAATAGTTCTGATTATCGATAAGAACAATGAACTTTTTGACATTTTATCTTACCCAATACTACTCTCTTCTCTTTATTTTTTCTTTCATCTTTTTTGTTGCATTTAATAAGAAATAACAGTGTGACAGTTTCAAAACACCTTACTAGTACATTTCCAGTATGTGATACAATACATAGTTTTCCTCCTAGTAGTTATACAGGGCACAGGATATAGATGTGATAATTTTCTAATCATTATTGGTACAAAAAATTTCTTCTCATTGAACTAAGAGAAAGGTGTTGCACAAATAATCCAATATTCCATGATCGCAGTGTTTTATTGGCAAAACTGGCAATGATGGAAACTGTTGATTTAAGCCTTTACAGTTCAGTATACTGATCTAACTTTATGTTTTTATGCATCCTGCTGGTGGTTAAGGGCAAGTTAAAGCAAGGCTTATAACACAAAACAATGAACTTTTGTACCTCCCAAAGTCAGTCAATTCCCCTCAGGATTTTCTCTGAAACCATGTATAGTGCTCTGTAGAATTGTTGTCAGTGTCAGCCATCTGGATGAGTCGTGGTCATTGCTTCACCAATTTACTCTCTGTGAAAGCATGAGAGAATGCTTTCTTTCTAGGTGACTCCTCCTGTACACTGTATATTTTCAATCCCTTTCCTCTGTAGCCCCATAATCTTGAACAGAAAATTTGGGAAACCACTGAACTATAGGATATTATGGTACAGGTTCTCTTATGTCCTGAGTCCTCGCTGACCTTGAAGGGCTAGGGCCAGAATATTGGTAATCTTTGTAGCCCTTCATTTTCTCCAATTTTTGATCTATAAACTTAGATTCTTAACCCTCCAGGAGAAAAGTTTAGTGACCCTACCACTCTATAACATAGGTATTTGAACTGAACATTACTGCCTTTTTCAGTATCAAACATCTTAGACTTAACTTGGAATTGATGCTATCTATCAATCATTGATACTCCAATCTTTATAGAGTGTGATAAAAGCAGTTACACATTTTTTATACAGGAATTTAGAAATCTATGCATGTACAAAATTGTAGTCTATCCTTCAGTATTTTTCCTAGTCTCTTACTCTCATTTAATACAATTTCTTTGTCTTGTAAAACAACCATTTTACTTGAGAGAGTATAGCAGTAACTGAAATTACATTAGAAGAAGCACACATCTAAAAGACCAGAATGACAGGCATCCCAGACATAGTTTTAGTGTTACACATTACTGTCCTCAGTGTGAAAAACCTTTTGGAGGTTCTTAGGGCCATTACCTAATTCATCCTGTGCATGGTTTTGCTCCTGCCATATTTCCTATGTTTTCTGCTTGCAGTCTTTTCGTTGTTTAATCTTTAGGTCCTTGATTTCTATTCAGGTGTGTTATACTTCTCCATTTTTATTTCTTTTTGGGTTCTTACACTAGGGAGACTATATGATATTTACACATGTAGGTCTGGTTTATTTCACTTACGAGTATATGTTGAAGATACATCCACTTATATATGAAGTCTTCTAGTTTCTTATTCTTTATAGCAGTATAATATTCCATTGTATAAAAGTACCACATCTTTTTCAATTACTCTTCAGATGATGGACATTTGGGTTGTTTCCAAGATTTGGCTATTACAAATTGTGCTACTATAAACATAGGTGTACAAATATCACTATGATATAATGTTTTCAGTTCCTCTGGGAAAATTCCCTGTATGGATTTGGCTGGATTGAATAGGATTTTGAGTTCTAGTTTTTTAAGGAGTCTTCATGTTGTTCTCCATAATGGTTGCACCAGTCTGCATTCCCACCAACAGTGGAGAAGGGTTCCTTTTACCCTACAGCCTCTCCAACATTTGTTGTTGGTTGATTTCTTTATGTAAGCCATTCTTTCTGGGGTGAGATGGTATCTAAATGATGTTTCAATTTGCATTTCACAGATGACTAGCGATGTGGAGCATTTCTTCATGTATTTACAAGCTTGTTGAATTTCTTTTTCTTTCAGAAGTATGTGTTAATCTCAGATGCCCATTTCTGTTTGGGTCTTTGAATTTTGGGATCTGAATGGTTTTCAGTTCTTTATAAATTCTATATAGAAGATCTTTGTCTGAATATGTATTAATTAAATCACTGCAAAATTTGTGGGTTGTCTTTTCACTATGTTGGTAATTTCTTTTGAGGTGCAAAAAATTCTTACCTGTAGGAGGTTCTAGTTGTTGGTTCTTTCAAGTGTTCAGTGAGCATTTTGATTTTTGTCCATGAACTCTTTGCCTACCCCTGTGTCTTCCAGATGACCTCCCACTTTTTCTTCCAGGAGATTTAACGTTTCTCTTTTAATACTTATATCTTTAATCCATGTTGACTTTAAATTAGTGCATGTTGATAGACCTGAGTTAAGCAGCTTTTGGCATGTGGAGAGCCAGTTTTTTTGGGTACCATTTGTTAAAGAGGTTATCTTTCTTCCAGTAAACATGTTTGGACCCTTTGTTGAAAATAAGGTGGCTGAGTGTGGTTGGATTTGCTTCTGCATCTTCTGATCTATTCCTTGATCCGTAAGTCCATTTTTTGCCAATACCGTGCAGATTTTATCACTGTAGATTTGTAGTATAATTTTAGGTCAGGAATTATAATGCCTCCTGTCTTACCTTTGATGCCCAGGATTGCCTCTGCAGTTTTGAATTGGTGTTGGTTCCAAATAAATTTTAGGAATGTCTTCTCCATGTCTGTGAGGTATGTTGATGGTATTTTGATAGGAACTGCATTATGTCTGTATAACAATTTAGAGAGTATGACCATCTTCATGATATTGTTCTTCCTATCCAGGAGCAGGGAATATCTTTCCATTTCCTGATATCCAGGATCTCTTTTTCAAAGTACTGCAGTTTTCATTGAAAAAGTCTTTTACTTCTTTATTTAGATTAATTCCTAAGTATTTGATATTCTTAATTGCGATTGTGAAAGGTCTTATTTGTCTAAGTCAGTGGTTCTTCACTTTTCTAACGCCATAGGATCCCGCAATACATTTCCTCATGTTGCGGTGACTCCAAATCAAAAAATAATTTTGGTGACTACTTGAAATTACTAATTCCAATAAATAACATTTCACCATGGCATAGCATGAGTTTAGTTATGTATTTTCCAATGGCTTTAGGCGACCCCTGTGTTTTGGTTGTTCAACCCACAGGTTGAGAACCACTGGCCAAAGTTCTCTCTCAGGGTATTTGTTATCTGTGTAAAGGAATGCTATTGGCTTTTGTGTGTTGACTTTGTATCCTGCTTCTGAATTTGTGATTAAACCTGGTAGATTCTTCATGGAATTTTTTTGGTCTTCCAAGTAGATTATCATGTCATTTACAGATGATGATAGTTTAACTTCTGTACCTATTTTTTTTTTTTTTTGCAGCTGTTCAGTTTTTATTAAACATGGTACAAAATGAGGTTTAGTCGAAAAGACCAAAGCCCATGTTGTCCTCAGATTCCTCGGATTCCTCTTTCTTTGCTTCCACCTTCTTCTCCTCAGCTGGGGCAGCAGCGGTGGAGGGGGCAGGTTCACTTCCAGTTGCAGCACCTGCTGCAGGCGCTGGGCCTCCATCCCCTACATTGCAGATGAGGCTCCCAATGTTGACATTGGCCAGGGCTTTTGCAAACAAGCCAGGCTAAACAGGTTCCACATTGATGCCTGCTGCTTTAATAAGGGCATTGATCTTATCCTCCGTCAAGGTCACTTCGTCGTTGTTCAAGATGAGGGCGGAGTAGATACAGGCGAGCTCGCAGATGGAGGCCATGATGTGGGCTGCCAGGCGTGGTGCTAGTCGCCAGAAGAAGTGAGGGCCTCACCCCAACGTGGCCTTAGCTCCCTGGGAAGAACCTAGCACCTTGATGGCAGCTGAGGAAAGCTCTTCTTTACCTATTCTTATTCCTTTTATTTCTTTCTCTTGTTTAATGGCTTTAGCTAATGATTCCAGAACTATATTGAATAGGAGTGGTGACAGAAGACATCCTTGCTTTGTATCTTATCTGAGAATAAAAGACTTCAGTTTTTCCCCATTTAGACTCAGGTTAGCTGTTGGAGTGTCATAGATGGCTATTATCAGATTGAGGTGCTAAGGGTATCTATTTTAATTTTCTTTAGGACTCTCAGAATGAATGAGTATTAGACTTTGTCAAAATTCTTTTCTGCATCAATTGAGATGATCATTCCATTTTTTGCCTTGGCTCTATTGATATAGTGTATTATGTTTATAGATGTGCATATATCGAAACATCTTTGCATCCCTGGGATGAATCCTACCTACGTGGTCATGGTGTGTAATCTTCTTGATGTTTGCTATTCCAAGATAGAGGATCTTATTGAGGATTTTTGTATCTATGTTCATGAGAGAAATTGGCCTGTACTTCTCTTTTTTATTTGCATCTCTCTCTGGTTTTGGTACCAGTGTAATACTTGCCTCTGGAATGATTTTGGGAGGATTGCTTCCTTTTCAGTTTCATTGAAGAGTTTGAGGAGTATTGGGGTTATGTCTTCTATAAATTTCTTGTAGAATTCATTTGTGAATCCATCAGGTCCTGAACTTTTCTTTGTTGGTAGATTTTTTATTACATTTTGCATTTCATTGACTGTTATTGGGTTATTTAGAGTTCTTATATCTTCTTGATTGACTTTTGGTAAATTGTACCTTTCTAGGAACCTTTCCATTTCATCTGTGTTTTCAACTCTGTGAGAGTAAAGATTCTCAAAGTAGCTATTAATGATCCTCTGAGTCTTTGCTGGGTCTGTAGTGATTTCACCCTTTTCATTCCTTATTCCTAAATTTGAGTCCTTTCCTCTTTTGATGAGGTTAGCTAGGGGCTTATCAATTTTATTTAATCTTTCAAAGAACCAGCTTTTTAAAAAAATTTTTTATTTTATTTATTTATTCTTTTCTTGTTTCAGAACCTTTATTTGTTTATTCACTCATTTTTATGGCTGGCTCAGCCCACGCCCTGAGTGCAGGGCTGGCGCAGCATGTGGTGCCAGGGATCAAACCGCGGTCCCTGAAGTCGCCCAAGCTTTCCCAAGCAGGAGCTTTAGACCACTGAGCCATCCCGCCGGGCCCAGAACCAGCTTTTTGATTCATTAATTCTTTGTATTGTTTTCTTTGTCTCAATTGAATTAATTTCTGCTCTAATCTTTGTAATTTCCTCTCATCTTTGGGCTTTTGGTTTCCTTTGCTCTTTTTTTTTTCTAGTCAGTTTATGTGCTCCATGACAGTATTTATGTGTTCACATTCTGTTTTCTTAATGTGTGAGGTGAGAGCTATAAATTTTCCTCTAATAACTGCTTTCATTGCATCCCATAAATTCTGGTATGTTGTGTTTACATTTTCATTAAGTTGTAGATATTGTTAATTTTTTGTTTAATTTCATCTATAGGACACTGGTTGCTGTGAAGGGTGTTGTTTAATTTCCATATGTTTATGGGGTTCTTGTGGTTTCTTCTGTCATTTTCATTGCACTATCATCAAATAATATGCATGGAATAATTTCTGTTTTCTTGCATATACTTAAGCGTGACCTGTGCACTAGCATGTGGTCCAGTTTGGAAAATGTGCCATGTGCAGTGAAAAAAAAAATGTGTATTCAGAAGTGTTTGGGTGGAACACTGTGTATGTCCACCAAGTCTAGTTTTTCCAAATTCTGGTTCAGTTCTCAGACTTCTTCAGTAATGTTTTGTCTGCTTGACCTGTTTTTTTTGGGTAAAGGGGTGTTAAGGTTTCCTGTTTTTGTTTTTTTGTTTTGTTTTTGTGGGACCAGTGTTCAAAATCACAACCTTGTATTTGTCAGGCAGGCACTTGTGCCATGGAACTATCTCCCAAGCCTCTAGGTCTCCTGTTAAGATTGTGGTGTTGGATGATAGATTATTTATGTCCCTTGAGATTTGTCTTATATAACTCAATGCTTCTGTTAGTGCATATATATTTGAGTGTTACCACTTTGTCTTGAATTTTTCCCCTAATCAGTATGTAGTGGCCTTCTTTATTTCATTTGGTCAATCTTGGTTTGAAATTTAGACTGTTGGCAAACAGGATTGCTATCCCTGCTTTTTTTTTTTTTTTTTAGAGCTGGGGTCTGTAGTATTGTTTTCCTCCTTTCACTTTTAGCCTATGAGTTTCTTTATGAGTTAAGTTTGTTTCTTGTATACAGCATACTGTTGGATTTTGCTTCCTTATCCAAGGTGCCAATCTATTTCTTTTAATTGAAGAATTGAGTCCATTTACATTGATGGTTATAATTGAAATGTGTTGCCTTATGATTGACATATGTTTTACTTACTACTGTTTAGCCCTTCTCCTGCATTTAATTGGTTGCCCTATTTGGTGGGTTCTTTCTGTTCTCATTTGTAGAGTTTGGGTCATTTTGGTTCCTCTCTAAAATATTCTTTAGTAGTCTGTGTAGGCTTGGCTTTGACATCATGAAATTGTTCAGTTGTTCCTTATCATGGAAGTATTTCACTTCTCCTTCATACTTGAAAGAGGGTTTTGCAGGGTATAGCAGTCTGGGCTGAAATTTGTTTTCATGGAGAACTTGAAGCACTCTGCTCCATGCTCTTCTTGACTTCATGGTTTTGTGAAGAGAAATCTGCCATTATTCTGATGGGTTTTCCTTTAAATGTAATCTGTTTCTTTTCTCTAGTGGCTTTTAGCATATCATTCTTCTGCTGGATTTCTGGGATCTTGACTATTGTATGTCTGGATGTGTTTTTAGTCAGGTTGATGTTATTTGGAGTTCTGTGTGATTTAGTTTCCTGAATGTCTGGTTGTTTTCTCATATTTGGGAAGTTTTCTGCTATTATTACTCCTTTCCATATTCTTTTTATGTCCTTTGTATTGACTCATTTTTTTTCTCATGGATTCCCATTAATTGCACATTGTTCATTTTTGCATCATTTTGCAGATGTTGATTTATTTTTTCCTGCATCCTAGTTGTTTTTAAGAGATCTTTTCTTACCTCATTACTAGCTGTGACTGTGTCTTCAAGATGTGAATCTCTATCTTCACTCTTATTCATATGGTATTGCCAGTTTGTGATTGAGATTTTTTCCTGTATATCTCTTTGAAATTGTTTCATGTGATTTGTTTCTTTCCTATATTGCTCAATCAGGGAATACATCATTTTTCTATTCTCTAATTTTTTTTATCAGTGTCTTTAGTAGCATTTAAGTTTTTCCTTATAGTTATCCTTTCTTTCTGCTCAGATCTCCTCTCTGCCTTTTTGCAGTTGTTCCCCTACTTTAGATGCTATTAATTTAGTGATGTCTTCTTTTACTTCAGGGTTTTTTTTCAAGCCTGATTTCTGTATCCTTTTGTGCAGTTCTTTTTCAACTTTTTTTTTTTTTATTTTTGTTAAAATTCCTATTTTTTTTTTTTTTTGCAGAACTGTGGATTGAATTCATGTCCTTGCTTTTGCCAACAAATGCTTATTCTATGAGCTATCTTCCTAGCCTCTCAATTACTTCATGCATTTGTTTTTTTACTTTAGATATCATCTCTGATCTAAGTTTCTCTATACATTTCTGCAATTGTCTGTCTACCTCAAATGCTACCAATGAAGAGATTTTGGCTGCATGATTCCTCTTTTCTTACATGGTAGTGTCCCTGTATTTGTTCTGGGTGGGCTCTGGACCTGAGATTGCATCTTGCTCCTTCTCTTTGTCATTTTATACGATCTCTGCACTTTTGAGAAACTATGCTCTTAACGCCTATTTGGATCCGGATCTACCAAGCTTGATCCTGTCCAGATATGCCTACGTGGTCTGGCTGCTGTGCTCAGCTTCTTCCTGCTGAAGCTGGGTGCAGGCCTGGTTGTTCAGAGTTGGTGGGCAGAGGCAGAGTTCTGGTGGCTGGCGTTGCCAGGGCACATGCCACGGAGATCTCTCACCTGGGCGTTGGCCTGGTTGGTCAGCATTGCTGGGTGGGAGCGGATATCTGGTGGCTTGGAAGGGGGGTGCGTGCACAACACAAAGAAGTCCCATCTAGGTGTGGGACCAGTAAGTCCATGGGGGCGGGCGGGGGCGGATTTCCAGTGGCTGGCAGAGCAGGGATGCAGGGTGCACACCACTATATTCCTTAAGTTTTATTTCTTTTTATCTTACTATGTCTGTTATACCTTTCAGGTTTTATTTCAGCTTTCAGATTGTTGCACTAGGGAGACAGTACCATATTTACACAAGTTGGTCTGGTTTATATTATGTATAACTATAACCTCTAGTTACATCCACTTACCTATGAAAGCTTCCCGAGTTTTCTGTATAGGTGAGTAATACTCCATTGTATAAAAATACCACATGGTTTTCATCCATTCCTCAAGTGATGGGCATTTTGGTTTTTTCCAAGATTTGGCTATGACAAATTATACTGCTATAAACATGCTGTACATACATCACTATGGTATGATGTTTTCAGTGCTTTTTTGGAAAATATCCAGAAGGTAAATAGCTAGATTAAATGAGATTCCAGTCCTGGATTTTTTTGGGAATCTCTAAACTGATTTCTATAGAGGTATTATTAATGTATATTCCCACCAACAGTGTTAAAAGTTTCCTTTTACCCAGGTAGCTTGTCAGGAGTTTGTTGTTAGTTGATTTCTTTATGAGAGCTTTTCATTCTGGGAAGAGATGATATCTCATTGTTATTTCATTGGTATTTTTCAAATTGACAGTAATGTGGAAAGTTTCTTCAGGTGTTTATTTGCCTCTTGCATTTCTTTATCTGAGATGTGTGTACAGGTGCCCATTTTTTTTTCCAATTTTTTTATTGTTTAAATTTAACAATGGTTATATTACATATTTTCATCATCAGATCAGTTTAGATTAATACATATAGGTATATAAGATTGATCAAACAATTAAACATTAACCTTTCTAAATCCACATTACCCTTTTTTTTTCTTTTCCCCCTTCTTTTCTTTGAGAGTTGACATATTGCATATTGTCCTCACAATCATTCTATAGAGTGCAGTGTGTGGGCATGACCCGCCTCCCTATTGATGTTGCATAGAAAAAAGAAAGAAAGAAAAACAAAAAAAGGAAAGAATATACTTCTCTTTGGACTAAGAGGAAGCAGATACATACACAGTCAAAGGTTTTGCAATTGCAGTGTGCCACCAGTGAAGCTTGTGATGTTGGAGGCTATTGAATCTAAGCCTCCTAAAGCTCATCTCACCAGTCTAGCTCTGCGTTCCATGCATTGTAATTAAGAATTTTTTTTTTTCTTGCTGGGTGGTCAAGGGCAAGGCGAAGCAAGACCTGTATAATTAAACATTCTTTTTTTTTTTTTTTTTTTGTATCTTCCAGGGTCAAATCCCCTCAGGATTAAATTTGAGACCATAGACAGTACTTTGTAGAACTGTTGTTAGTGTCAGCCTTCGGGATGAGTCACGGCCATTGCTTGGCCATTTTGCTTTCTGTGAAAGCCTGACAGAATGTTTTTCTCTGGGTGACTCTCCTTAGACGCACCACAGTTCATTCATCCCTTTCCTCTGAGGTCCCATAATCTCCTTGACCAGGAAATTTGGGACAACTCTGAGTTATAGGATATTACAGCACAGGTTCTCTTATATCCTGGGTCTTTATTGACCTTGAAGGGCTAAGGCCCAAAATATTAGCTATCCTTATAGCCCTTCTTATTCTCCAATTTTCGGTCTGTTAACTTACATTCTTAACCCTCCAGCAGAAAAGCTTTGTGATACTGTTACTCTATAACATAGGTACTGGGCTTATCATCACTGGCTTTCTGAGTATCAAATATCTTTGACTTAGCTTGTAAATGATATTTTCTGACCATCATTTATATTCTAATAACTTTCCATACAATGTGATATAAGCAGTTACACAATTTTGATACAGATATTTGGAAATTCAAGGGAATACAAAATTGTAGCCTGTCAAGATTATGGTTTTTGGCCCAATCTCTTAGTTTCAAGTACTACTCTTGAAAGAATGACAGTAACTGAGTTTACACCAGGAGCACTACATATCAAAAAGACAAGAGTGACATGTGCTCCAAACATGGTTTTAGCGTTACATTGTGCTTTAGTCTATATGCTGAACCTTTTGAAGGATCTTGAGACCAATATCTGATTCATCCTGTGTACATAAGTGTATGGTTTTGCTATTGATGTTTTCTGTTTTGTTTGCTTCCAGTCACTTCGTTGTTTAATCCATAACACATTCAGCTGTGTTATGCCCTTAACTTCTTGTTTTCTTCTTTAAAGTTCTTATATTAGGAGACTATATGGTATTTACACATATAGGTCTGGCTTATTTCACTAATGAGTATATGTTCAATATACATCCATTTATATATGAAGTCTTCAAACTTATCATTCTTTATGGATGAGTAGTATTCCATTGTATAAAAATACCACATTTTTTTTTTAAACATTCTTCAAATGATGGACATTTTGGTTGTTTCCAAGATTTGGGTATTACAAATTGGGCTGCTATAAACATAGATGCACAAATATTGCTATGGTATGAAGTTTTCAGTTCTTCTGGGAAAATTCCCAGTAGGGGGATAGCTGGATTGAATGGAACTTCCAATTCTAGTTTTGTAAGGATCCTCCACACTGCTTTCCATAATGGTTGCACCAATCTGCATTCCCACCAGCAGTGGAGAAGGGTTCCTTTTTCCCCACAGCCTCTCCAGCATTTGTTGCTGG
>PVJA010050341.1:0-13328 GCA_004027025.1 Myocastor coypus | reverse complement strand
AAGTATATTCTTTCCTGTTTTTCTTTCTTTCTTTCTTTCTTTTTTCTATGCAACATTAATAGGGAGGTGGGTCATGCCCACACACTGCACTCTATAGAATGATTGTGAGGACAATATGCAATATGTCAACTTTCAAAGAAAAAAAGGGGGAAAAGAAAAAAAAAAAGTAATGTGGATTTAGAAAGGTTAATGTTTAGTTTTTTGATCAATCTTATATACCTATATGTATTAATCTAAACTGATCCGATGATGAAAATATGTAATATAACCATTGTTAAATTTAAACAATAAAAGAATTGGGAAAAAAATGTAATAAATTGGACTCCATTGCAGTGCAAGACTTTTGTCCTCTAAAAGACTCTATGAAAATGAAAATACAGCCAGATGCATTAGGCTGTGGGTTTTATCCCTCAGCACAGCAGAAAGAAAAAAGGGAGGGAAGGGGAAGGAGAACTTACAAACAAGAAGAAAATACCAAGATGAATGTACACTCTCAGATGAAGATATACAAATGGCAAATAAATATATGAAGAAATGTTTAGCAACATGGATCATTTGAAAATGAAGGTTGGAACAACACTGAGGGCCAGGGAGATAGCGCAGTAGACTAAAGCACCTGCTCACAAGCTTAGGCTAGTGCAAGGGTACCACATGCTATGCCAGCCCTGCCCCCAGGTTGTGCTGAGCTGGCCAATCCAAGCCAGGTGGCAAGTACCTGTAATCCCAGTGCTAGGGAGGCTGAAAGCAGGAGGATCAACATGAGTTCAAGCTGTGTAGTGAGACCCTGCAACAACCAAATACAAAACAAAACACAACTGAGGTTCCACTTCACCCCAGAAAGAACGGCTATCATTAAGAAATCAACCAATAACAAGTGCTGAAGGGACTGTTGGGAAAAAGAAACCATTTTCCATTGTTGATAGGCATGTAGGCTGATGGAATCACTGTGGAAATCAGTGTAGAGATTTCTCAAAAAGATAGCATTAGAGGTTCCTTTTGACCCAGCTATTCCCTTTTTAGGTATTTTTTTCAATCACACCACAGCAATATATGTGTACCCATGTTTATAGTAGCACAATGTCATAGCTAAATTTCAGAAACAGCCCAAATGCCCATTAACCAAAAAATAGATTTGATATACATTGGGGGCCACTGAAGCTGGAAATTGATCCTAGGTGGGAGAGCAGGATGAGGCCTCACTGCCTAAAGTAGTCAAGCTACCTCAGTCTTGAGAAAAACATCCTTCCTGAACTTTGTGGACTATTAGTCTGAGGCAACCTTGTGTCTTGCAACTTTGCAAAGGTATACATAAATGCCACTACTATGGTTCTGGGGTCCTTTGCCAAGCAGCCATGGTCCACCACCTGACCTCTGCTATAATCCCTTGTCTTTATATTCTAAATCCTCTTGCCACTTTCTCCTGGGTACCACCGAGAGACCAACAAAGCCCTAAGATGTTTTATACAATGGAGTAATATTCAGCTATAAGAAAAATAAACTCAAGGCTTTTATAGGTAAATGGGTGCAAATAGAGACTATCCTCATAAGTGAAATAGGGCAGACCCACATGTGTAAACATCATATGGCTTCCCTAGTGTATGAACCTGAAAGAGTAAATAAAATCTGAAAGTACAATAGATACTGTGAAAAGGAAAGAAACTGTTTGAAGGGAAGGTGCAAGTGGGATGAGGGAAAGGAGGAAAGAAGGAAAGGAAAATGAAATATATATACATGTATGCAGGATAGCTTGGATAACTGTACGGCTGATTTCTGCTGGTCTACTGAAAGGAGCAATTAATGCTTAAGTTTTTTTCTCCCTCCTTTTAAATTTTTTGACCAGTTTTGTATTCTTATATCTGGTAATACAAACAACTAATTTGAAGACTATGATATGCAATATAACAACTACTGTTGAATTCCCATCACTTTATTTAGTGAAATTCTGCATCATTTCTAGTGGGATTTTTTTTTTTTTTACTATTTTTAATTCTCTTTAAAAAATACTTGGTAACCCCCTCTCTGACAAGGGACTGATATCCAGAACATACAAATAACACTTCAAACTCAACAGTAAAAAAAAACACTCAATTAGAAAACAGGCAAAGATATGAACAAATACTACACCAGATATGCAGGTGGTAAACAAGATCACTAAAAGACATTCAATATCACGAGTGATGAGAGCAATGCAAATTTAAGCCATTAAGATGACACACACATTTATCAAAATAACCAATATAAAAGATAGTGAATAAATGCTGGTGAGGATGTAGAGAAACTAGATTTCTCATGTGTTCCTGGCAGGACTGTAAAATGATACAGCCACTCAGAAAACAGTTTGAAAGTTTATTTATAAACTAAATGTGCAACTGCCATATGACTCAGAGTTGTACTCCTAGGCATTTATCCCAGAGAAATGAGGATGAATGTTCACACAAAGACCCGTGCACAGCTGTTCTCAGCAGCTTTATTTATAAAAGCCAAAACCTGGACACAGCCATCAAGCCTATCATGGGTGAATAGTTAAGCCACAGAAATCCACAAGTGCTGATTCAAAGAAGCTCTTGGTACATACAACAGCTTGGGGTTACACTCCAAGAATCACAGTCAGTGGTGAACACATCAAAGCCACTCCCATAAGGTCATGTGCTGGAGGATTTCTAATTTCCAGTGTTCCACTGTGCCCCAGAGGCTCATGTAGCACAGGCTTGGTCCCAAGGTGGGTCTTGTGGGAGATGGTTTAACTTTTAAGGATGTAACCTGAGGAACAGATTCTGTGGTCTGTGAGGACCCTGGCTTCTTCTTCCTCTCCTCCTTCTTTTCCTCCTCCTCCTCCTCTTTCCTCTTCCTCTTCTTGCTCTTTCTCTTCTTGTCCTTCTCCTCCTCTTCCTCTCTTTTCTTCTGGGACATGGGGTGAGTGGCTTCTCTTCCATCCTGCACTTCTGTCACCATGTGTTGTCTTGTCACAGACCCAAACAAATGGGGCTAACTGATCTAAACCCGTGAGCCGAGACAAACTATTCCTCCTTATACATCAGTTATCTCAAGTATGTTATCATAGTGACAGAAAGCTGACTAACACATAAAGTTTTCTCTTTTTTAATCTTTTATTTATGTATTTGGTACAGGATTCTCACTACATAGCTCAGACTCATAGTGATGTGATCCTTCTCAGCGTCCCTAGCACTGGGATTATAGGTGTGAGCCACCACATCCAAGGTTTGGTGGTCAGGATGGCATGGGGCGAGCATTTGTGGTACCAGGGATCAAACCTGGGTTCTTGTTCTTGCCTGGCACGTGCTCAGGCTGAGCTATTTCTCAGCTCACATGTAGCTTTCTTGGAATGACATTAAGGGGCTGGGGAGATAACTCAGTAGAATAAGTGCTTGCCTGGCAAGCAGAAGGGCCTGAGTCCAGTCCCCAGTTCCACAAAAAGAGAGAGAGAGAGAGAGAGAAAGAAATGACATTAAAGCAACAGAGAACAAATGAGTTGTCACCAAGGACAAGGAAGGAAGGCAGCAGGGAGGAGGGAAGTGAGAGTGGCTATAAAAGGTCCACAGAATGGCTCTTGTGACAGACATATTCTGCATCTTGAATATATCACATGCAATCAGATTGTGCTAGGGTATTATAATTTTGCAAGCCATTACCTTTGAGAGAAATTGAACAAAAGATACTTGGAATTTTTCGGCATTATTTCTTAAATGCACGTGAATCTATAATTATCTCCAAATTAAAAGTTTAATTGGGAAAAACACTGCACCACTGTGCAGTGCACCAGTCAGTAGAACGACAAAGCCACAGTAGCATGATATGGGCCTGAAACAAAAACAAACCCCATGAATGCACAAGAGGGGAAAATCAACAGCCTCGTTTATGGTTCAAGTAATCATACACTATTTCACTTTCAGGGAGACACAGAGAAAAAAAAAATTAGCACATAATCTTATTTGCAAAGGAAACCTCTTGCGGTCTGAATGCATCTGAAGCCAGAGGGTCCATTCACCCTGGCATGCGTTCCAACTGCCTGTCCCCGCTGCTCCCTGGCGCAGAACCCGGCCTCCCAAACACAGACTGAGTGATCAGACCCCTGTGCTCCAAGTCAGCAGTTAGACATATGTTTGCAATTTGAAGGCTTCCTGTGAGGTACACAAAACTTGAATAACATTTCTTATGGGAAATTTTGAGTTTGGAAAGCCAGGCCAGACTGGAGTTGGACTGAAGTTGTTGTACATAAACAAGGGTTTTAAAGGTCAGTTCTCTAGCCAGTGGCTGGACTGTGAGGTCCTTTGAGTGGGAGTGGAAAGAACTGCTTTCAGTGGGTTTTCTCAGGGAAAGATCATTTGCATGTGTTTCCCTGGTATCAGAGAAGAAATAGCCCAGGGAACTTTCCCATGCTCCCCTCTTGCTTCTGATGGGACTTGCAGCCTGGCTTCCACATGGGGTCCGATTCACAGGAGTCAGACCCAAACTCCCAGTTCTCTCCCTAGGTTGCTACAGAGATATTTCTGGTGGTCATTAAGCCACACACTCAAAAGCATGTTCTCATGTAGTGGTTTAGTCAGTATCCCATCTAATCTGCCCCTGCTGTGCTCAGCCTCCTACCAGAGGACAGAGGCTGGGAAAGCCCAGTCATTGTCACCTAGGTCTCCTCACAAGTTCATGGCCACCTTCTGCTTCAGGAAACAAAAATCAGAGTTAGATGGAAACACCTTCCTTAAGCTACAGACAGAAGCTGCCTGGGTCTGTGGCCTTTGCCAGAAGTTCTCAGTCCTCTCTCCGTGCTGTGGTCACCAGGTGGCTGTCCTTAGAGGCCACATTCAAGGGTAAAGAAAAGTCGATCTACTGGCTAAAGGTTCTTTTTATGTACACTTGGTCTGAAATGAAGCCTGGTGGGAAATGAGCATGAGACTGCACCTCTCTGAAGTAAAGCACGCCTTCTCCTGCCTCTGCTTTTGCTCAGTGGGGGTGCAGTAAGGTGCAGGAGGAAGCAGGAGTAGATGTAGGACTAGAAAACAAAGGACCTGGAAGCATGGATGCTGAGGTCCTGGCTCTGGGGTGACCTTCTAAGTCATGGGGACCTATCTTCTGGGGCCACAGTACAGCTGTGGAGTTGCTTACCAGTCCCTGTCACCGTGCTGTGTAGGGTCATCCTTGAGGGAGGAAGAGCAGTGGAACAGATGAGCTATGGGGTTGGGGACATGAAACTTGGACTTATGAGTGATCAGCCTCAATTCTGACCCCGAGGAGTCTGTGCTAAGTCCTTCTGCACCGCTGTTAGCTTGTTCATACCCATCTCAGGAAGTGATGGTGATGAACCAGCATTGGTGTTATAGTTTGGGGTTTCACAAGGGGGAACAATTCGATACAGGACACCTAGCTCATAGAATATTTTATAATAGTCACCCAAAGAGAAATGTACAAAAAGAGTGCAGGAAATCTATCTATACACTAAAGACTAAAGAATCCAGCAGAGGGCCTGGATCCCACAGCAATGTCCTGCAGGAATCCAGCTGAAGACCCAGAGCCCATAAGAATGCCCCCAATGAGTCCAACTGGAGGCTTAGAGCCCACAGCAATGTCTCATGCAGGCCCGTTTTAAGGATTTGTGCTGGGAAGCCCAAAGGTGGAAACTAGAAACTCTATGCCAGCAGAATGAAGGATCTGTACTAGCAGGCTGGGGAACTTCACTGGAGCCAGGAAGAGATGCTCAAAGTAAGGACCAGCGCTCCCTTAAAATGTACCACAGCCATCCTCAGCAACAGTGAGGTCCGGAGCTCCTCCACTGATGAAAACTAAGTTCTCACCAGGAAAACCAACACAACAAACTTCTTCAGGAGAATGAACAGTGCATCATCTTCCCCTCTGGAGCCAGGAAGTGATGCCCAAAGTGAGGACCAGAGCTCCCCGAAAGTGAACCATAGCCATCCTCAGTGACAGTATGATCCCAAAGTCCTTTAACAATGCGAGCAGCTGAGTTCATCAGGAAAGCCAGCATGACAAGCTCCTCCTAGAGAACCCACAGCTCCTCATAGCCTCCTAACAGCTTCTAAATGTCTTGCTTTCCAGTTTTGCCTCTTGTGCCGCTGGCAGTAATCTTCAGGTGGGCCTCCCACATGCAGCACCAGCTGGTTCAGTTAGCTGGCTGTTACAAGTTGACCACCACAGTGAGGGAAGCGTTGGTTATGCTTACAGTCCAAGGTGTGTCAGGGGTCTGATTGCTGCTCAGTTCTTACCATTTTTAAGACCCTCATTTTTTTTTTCACCTTTTAACATCCTGGGAATCTGATGTGTTACATCGGATTGTGTCACAACAGATCCAGTTGGAGTTTGATTAGTCCTGTATTATCTCTGCTAGTGGTACTTAAGTAGCAATATGTCTCAGATATTGTGTTTCCAGTGCAAATCAATATGCTAGGAATTATATTCCTTCTCTCTTTTATTTCCTCTATCCTTAGCCTGATAGATGCCTTGCTTTCTCTCCATGCTTTGCCTCATAGTTGCAGAGGGCTATTGCACCCTCGAGCATCACATGTGTGTTGTAAGGAGGTAGAAATGGGTGGCAAAGGAAGCATTTGCTCTTCTTAAAACTTGTATTTGTTAGGAAGTGCTATCCTCCTGAGGAAACTTATATATCAGTGCCCAGAATTAAGTGGCATGGGCCCTGCAATGTGCTGGGCAGGAGAATGGAGAGATTTCTTGGCTCTCTGGAAGGGCAGAGCAGGGTTGGGGTGCCTCAGTGATAGAGCACTTGCCTGGCATGCACAAAGCTCTAGGTTAGATGCTACACTGCATAGAAAAAGATAGAGAAAAAAACAGAGGAGAAAGTGGGAGTGAGCCAACCTACTGTGGCTGTATAGTATTTAAAATAACTCGCATCCTCTCTGGCATGCAGCAGAGACACCCACTGAACAATTTTGTGCCTCTACACACACACACACACAAAAAAAAAAAAAAAAAAAAAAACTGCAGTGGTCTGTGTTGAGAATGCAGTGTGCCAACTCACCTAATAATCACACTTTTTGGAATCCTATAGACAACACTGGGCAAGAACACAAGTGAGCTTTATCCAAGAGCGCAGCAGACACAGTCGTTCTCTCCAATTCTGCAGGGCTGCTTTCCTTATGCACCAGAGGATGATGGCACAAAAGAGGCAAATGAACTCTTTGGAGTCTGTACTTCTCATGCAGGAGTTATTTTGGTTTTCCTCTACCAGGCTCAGCCAGGATCCTACTTGGCAGCCCTGAAGTGCCTGCTGGCCTCAGTGGGCACCATCTGAAGGCTGGGATTTGCAACCAGGCATTTGACATTCCTGTGGATACACTTGACTTTTCTCCTTCCTAGGATAAGGGAAAGGGAGTTGACATCCATTCCGTTTTATGTATATTGACTCTGCAAATCTGGAAGCAGAGTCTAAGCATTCCTCTTTACAAAATGACATGTTGGCAAGGTTGGGAGAGTTCTCATGGTCATCAACTTGGCAAGTGAAAAGCTGAGACACAAATCCAGGCCTGTCTGGTGCCAGGAGCTTTTCTTGTATAACCATCACTGTACTTCCAGGAGCATTTCTTTCTATTTAATTCTCAGTTTTAGACCAATCACAACAATAGAAAAAACTCGGACATCTCTCCATTATGTGCTATAGTGGAAAGGAACTGAGGAAATTCTGAAGAGGCGTCACATTCAGATAGTCAAGGTCAGGGTCAGCCCTGCAATATATTAGCCATCTTCTCCAGCAGCAAACAATAGTAAGGTAACTCAGATGCAGCAATCCCAGAACAGTGGTCCTCAAGAAACAGCTGTAGTTGATATGTGGTGTTCTGGAGATACAGAATTTCACCTTGAGACCCCATGACAGGATTCCCTCCATGGACAGAGGAGGAACCAGAGCCCCTAGAAATAATAAGAAAATGAAGAGTCCTGCAGACTTCAGACCTCTTGCCTTTTGGGTCATTGCTCTTTTTAGAACAGTAGACTCCTCCTGAGTTTGCATTTTCAGTTCTTAAGTGGCCCCTCCTAACCTATTAACAAGTTAGGCTGGGAGCTGCAGCCTGGCTTGTGCGTTTTCATTCATTCATTTAACCAGTATTCATAAAGCACTCACCAGGGACACGGCCCATTCTAAGCACCAAAGTGGAGCAAAGAGCTGCAAAGATAATGAGCAGCCCTCACGGAGTTGCTAGCCTAGGGGAGTAGGTGGCTATGCTAACACAGCATGCATGGTGCTTCTTGCTAACTCACATCCACTGGGAAAATGTCAGTACCTGGTTATCTATCCCAGGATCACAAAAGAAAGTTACAGATGATCAACAAAAATAATTTTTACCTAAGTTATATGCCGTTTAAATTTATACCTACTAGTGAGTCCCCACAGACAAGTTGCAGCCATTGAATGGTCAGCAGTGCATGAGTTTATATCATTATCCACCCTGAATCCTGAATGTGAACTATAAATTGTCACCTTTCTTCCATCAAATACTTGTCGAGTGGCTATGGTAAGCCAGGCAGTGCCAGGTCCCAGGGCAAATAATCAGCCAGTGTTTCTTGGCTTTGTAAACTTTATAGTCTAATGACCCACACAGACATTGAACAAGAAAGCACACACTAAGAAATGCAATATGTGCTGTAATGGAAAGGAACTGAGGAAATTCTGAAGAGGCGTCTCATTCAGATAGTCAAGGTCAGGGACAGCCCTGCAGTAAATCAGCCAGAGGTCACCATGGCTATGCTCATCCTTTCATGTTCCCTACCTCCCACTCCTTTCCTCTCTCTCTTCAGACAAACCCAGGGACTTGCTCTCCTACCAAGTCATCCAACCCTGCCCTCCCCACATCACCACAGTTGAGTGCTACTGTCTGTGCCACAAGTGTAGGCAGAAGAGCCTGAGAGCTGCATCCCAGGGAAGGAAGAAATAGTAGCCAGGAAGTGCGAGGCCCCTAACAAGAAACAGCACAGAACGCCTGGTTGTTTCACATACAGGGCTTATGCTTCTGACCTTGGAGAATTAATTTCTCTTTCCAGAAGGCTCAGTCTCACCCATCTATCTATTGGGAAGAAGTACCCAGTGTCTAGAGTGCCTAGATGAGCCCCTGACATCAATTCTGTTGCCCAGATACCTTGGAGAGCTCCCCAACAGGCCTTAGACCCCCCTTTCCTAGGCAGCCTAGGTAGAAGCAGAAAGCATAACTAATCTCTGCAGCTCCACTGGGGCCCCATCAGGCTCAGAGCCTGGGGGAGGGGTGGAAAGGGTCCCTTGCACACCCAAACTTTCACAAGAGCTTCTGTGCAAAGTCTATCTGTGCGCACCCCCAAACTGGCCCCTTAAGAATTTTGAAAATGTATTAAGTCAAATTGAGGACTATAGTGGGAATTCTGTGGAGAAAGCATATGGGTTTTACTTCTGGTTGCCACCCTTAGCCACCTGCAGACAATAATGAATGGCTCCCTGCCTCATTTGCAGTCTTCTCACTGTGCTGATGGCCCCTCCCCCACCTACCCTCTGGCCAGCAAGCGCTCTTTGTTAGCACCAAACTCAGCAGTGCTGTGTGATGTCTGCAGACAGAGGCTGGGCTGCCTCCTGGCCCAGCATGATGGGAGGGATAAACCCTGCTGGTGTTTGTTATTCCCACTCTGCCAGACACCGCTCTGCCATCTCTGAGGGTGAGGTGGGTAATGGCGGTGGAAGGAGGCAACTACTGTGGCTAGAGTGAAAGGAGAAACCATAGGCAGGCACAAGGCCAGGAGGGAGCTTGGCTGAGCTTGGCGCTAGCTGCCACTCTGTCCACCATGTGAGATCATTTCCCTCTGTTTCTTAGATCATAAATGAGATTTGTCTAGGTGGGCCTTCTGCCACCCCTCCCTCCAGGATTTTCAAATTCTCAGAGGGCTCTACTTTCCGCAGCTGTCCTCAGCCCTGTGCACCTATCAGGAAATGGATCTGTGTGATACCAACGAAGCAGGATGATGCCCCAGCCCAGCCTTGCTCTCATGCTTGTGCACAGATAGTGGGGTCACAGAGCTTCCACACGGCTCTGTTGTGGGCTTTTGTGAACCTCAGCACAGATATGAAGGACTATGTGTGATCTGGGGGTGGAGGGATGGGAAGGATAGCTGAGTGTCTGTCACGGCATCCCTATGTCACAACACATTTAAGAACCCAAGACCAAAAATTTCCTGTTATAAACCAAGCCCAAATCATGCGGCACTCTCTCAGCAGAACTTCTTAATTATATGTAAATTATTCTGCATTTATAATTTCCTATTGGCTAGCACTGAACTAAACACTGGGGGAGGACAAATGCATAAGGTAACCAGCTCCCCAGCTGTGGCATCCTCCTCTCTCAGTTCCTGGATGCTGTGATGTAAGCAGCTTTTCTCCTCTGTACCCCTGTGCCAGGCAAGTCTGCCCTGGAGTCAGCTCACTGTGGACCATAACTGTGAGCCAAAACAAACTCCTCTTTCATGTTGTAGGCATTGGGCATATTTTCCCAGTGACATGGAGTAAGTAAAACAATGCCATATGGCCAGAATTCATTCCGCATAGTTGAGAGACCAGAGGCCTTAATGAACATTTCATCTGTCTTGGAATTAAATTGCTTATTTATATAAAACAAGAAGAGAGAGAGACAGAGAGAGAGAGAGAGAGAGAGAGAGAGAGAGAGAGAAGAGAGAAGTGTAAGGTAATCAAAATCCTTTTTCAGCTGAATTTCTAAACTTTTGTTTCCAAAGTATTCCTAATAGCAGGAAGAATCTTTGATGCAGCAACCCTCCACAAATATATAATGCATTGAGTTCCTATGTCACTGAAAAATATACACATAGTTTGCGTCCTTCTTATAGATCCCTCTTTGTTTTAAGAGTAAAGTCTTACTAGTAAGGTTACTGGCTATAAGATAGATATACAGGTGTGGGCACATTCACCTTTGGCAGGTGGGCCAACTAGAACCCATGAAATCCAGGACAAGCTGGCCACAGGTACAGAGGAATGGATAAAAAAGATTATATATATATATATATATATATATATATATATATATATTTGACAATGGAGCGCTACTCAGACTTGCATATTTAAACATCATATTGTCTCCACAGTGTATTAAGGTGAAAATAAATAACATCCAAAATGTATAGCAGGTATTGTGAAATAGGAAGAAACTGTTCAAAGGGAAAGGAAGCTGGGCTATATAGAGATATAGATATGTTAGTTAAGATAGCTAGACTACTAATTTGTTTTAGTTCATTGAAAAGATAGTTTTGTGCTTATTTCTTTCAATCGATTCTTCATGCCTATGTCTTGTAATCTGAGCAACTATCTTGAAGACAGCAATAAGTGTTATGGTTTATGTCTAGTTGTCCTTGCAAAGCCTCATGCAATCATGGAGCAAGGACTTTCATAGATTGAGACTTGACTCATGAGTCACTGGGACTATGTATTTTAGTACTGATGAGATTATCGGTCTGAGTACTACTGGGATTATGGGTGTGGCTAGAGGCAGATAGACTAAGGAAGAGAGCCTGATGTAATTTAAAGAGAGACAGAGAGACAGACTAGAGCTGTTGCTCTCTGCTCCCCTGGTTGGTCAGTTGCCTCTGTCGTGATTGTTGCTGTTCTGCTACCATGAACTGGATGCTCTCTGCTCTGTTCCACTCAGCCTTGGGCCAGCCAAATATGGACTGAAACCTCCAGTAACTGTGAGCTAATAAGCCTTTCCTTCCTTCATTTTGAATCTTGGGTATTAGTCTCAGCAATGAGTAAAAAGTAACTAAGACAATAAGTAATGTACTAACCATTATTACTCTCCTACTATCTTAGTTTGAAATTTGGCATCATTTTTTGAGTGTTTTTCTCTTTAATATAAATGAGAAACATTAAAAAATGAAGTTCTGGTGATGAAGTGTCAGACTTTGTAGCACACGACACCATTTAAGGTCCCATGAAATCACAGAAATTGTGTCATGAAAAAGGAATAAATGTATAATGTTGCTGGAAATCAGAGAGGCATGCTACCTGCAGAGTAAAAGATGGAGCGTGATTTTTTTTTTAAAGCATGATTAAATGGATGAAGGAAAAAAAAAAAAAAAAAACCTCAAGCCCAAATGAATAGACTAACTTACATAATGTAAGTGTAAGAATAGCTCCAGAGTATAAGGTTCCTTCCTCTGGTACAAATGAGAAGCAGGAGAGAGGGAAAGAAAGCCTTAATTGCTCAGCACAGGAATGCTGCCAAAGAATGCAACAACCCTGGGAGCAGTAGGCAAGGCAGCAAGGAATTTACTGGACTGAGTTGGGGGGGCGGGGATTTGTATGAGTGGCACAGTGGTTTGATTAAACAATACATGCAGAAACCTTTCTTTCAATAAACAAATAGCAATTAGTAACATAACTGTCCTGTTTTGTTTATTTGTTTTATATTTATTTTTCATTTTCCAAGGGAGAAATCCTAGGGAGATAGCTCAGTGGTCTAAGTGCCTACCTAGCAAATGCAAGGGCTCACATCTGAGTCCTGCACAGTCCTGGACAGAGGAGTGCTTTGTAGGGAAACCCTGTACCAAATAATTAAATAAATAAATAAATAAGCAAATAATTTTCCTTTTCCTTTACTTATTTTCTCCTTTCTCCATCTCAGTTTCCCTTTCCTTTTGAACAGTTCCTTCTAATTTGATAATATCTATTGTACATTTTGAATTTTATTTACTCTTTCAGCTTCTTACACTAGGGAGACAATATAATATTTACACAAGCAATTCTGATTTACTTATGAACATGCTCTCAAGTTTCATCCATTTTCCTATGTCTGGAGTTTATCATTCTTTATAGTTGAGTAATACTCCATCATATAAAAATAACACATCTTTTTAGCCATTCCTCAGTTCATGGGCATTTCAGTTGTTTTCAAGATTTAGCAATGACAAACTGTGCTGCTATAAACATGGGTACACATATATCACTGTGGTGAGATGTTTTTAATTCTTCTGTGAAAGTATCTCAAAGGGGAATAGCTGGATCAAAAGGGACCTCTAACCCAAGTTTGTTTTTTTGTTTTTTTAAAGAATACAAAGGAATAATCAGAAAGCGCTGAGAAAATGTTTAGTCAATTGAAAGTTTGACTTGAAAAAGTAGTTCAGGAAGGAGAGAAAGAAGATCAGTTTTTAAAAATGAAAAGATAAAACACCATGAAATAAAGCAAGGCAGAAAGAGAAAGGGAATGAAAATAAGAGGAAGAAAAAGGAGACCAGAGAAAGAAAAGAGGGAAAAGAGAAAAGAAGAAGAAGAAGAAGAAGAAGAAGAAGAAGAAGAAGAAGAAGAAGAAGAAGAAGAAGAAGAA
>PVJA010050340.1:0-13391 GCA_004027025.1 Myocastor coypus | reverse complement strand
ACTAGAGGAACAGAATAGATATAATATAAGGAATGGATATTAACACCAAATATACAATCTATAAGAAATTGTAAGATTGGCTTACAATAGCCACAGAGTCAGATGAGGAAGCGCGCACAGGGCGTCTGCACGCTCCGGACTGAAGGATTCAATCCCGAGGCTTGGACTCACTGCAGCACTCCGTGTAAGTCTCTGTCGGGTGACGGGTCTGTAATGGAGGAATGAAGTTTCTGTAGTTGGAGGCTGAGGAGTCTGCGGCGGAAGGCGAGAGATCTAAGCTGGAGGCCGAAGAGTCTGCGCTGCATGCCAGACGATGCAGTCCAGTCTGAATGCGAAGACCGAAGCTTCTCCGACGAAGCGAAGCGTTGACTCCTCCTTCAGCCCTTTAAAAAGTCTTTTTGTGCTCAGTCATTCTGACGTGGACTCATTGCGCCCTAGGGTGGAACCAATCATACCCCAGGACAGGCCCTTGATCCCGTTCTAGGGAGAAATCCAATCATATCCTAGGCAGGCCCAGGTGATACTCCAGGGAAGAACCAATTGTATCCCAGAGTGGGGCTCCCACCAACAGGGAACCAGGCTGCTGAGTCATTCAGTCAAGTTGACACATTGTATCAACCACTACAGCCTCTCAGGGGTCCACATTATTTCTCACAGCTGTCCTGCATCAGCTATATGTGTGAGTGCCTCTGGCAGGCCCTGCCTCGCCTGTACCTCCAACGGCTCCTCACACTACCTCACCTCCCTCCTGGCTCACCTAGGAGCATTCTTTGGATCCTGTTGGAACCCCATCTGTAACTCCTCCTTTTGGGGGGGAACACTATAGATCCCACCAGCCTATCATTTCCCCTCCTCCATGTGTCCCCCATCATCAGCCTACTCTGTGCCCAGTCCAGCCCACACCTTCCATCCTTGGTCATAACCCTATGTTCTCAGTGTGTTGCACAGACATAAAAAAGGCTCAACCAAGACTCAACACATGGAGCTGTTATCTTAGGAGCCCTCAAGGGCTCCAGTGTTTTCCCTGAGGCAGGACTCACTCCACTGGAGGAGTGTTCAAACCTGCGGACACATGGCGAGTGCTGGCCCCCCAGAAACCTCCAGGAAGAGACAAAGTCACAGACAGAAGCAGCAGATGTGGAAGGCTGCACTAGCTGGGGGGGGGGGGGTGCTGAGGGCTCACTTATCCTGTGCAAGACATGGGCCAGAGAAGGGCTGACTGAGCTCGGCTGCTGGCTCCATCTAGCGGCCCTCAGTTGGGCTCAGGCTTGTGGAAGGGGCGTTGACAGTTGCAGGCCAGCCTAACGAGCCTGCTCTGAGCCAGAAGGTGTAGGCTTACGGAATTATCCACCACCCTGCCAAAAAGTTATCTTATAAATTAAAATAAAAGAGGTGGCTAGGGAGACAGCTCAGCAGTCTAACCACCACCCGCTTGAGAAATGTAAGGACCCAAGTTCGATCCCCAGTTCCACATGCTGTGCCAGCCCCAGAACCCTAGGCACGCTGTGTAGGCTATCGAAACCGGGTGTAGTGGCACGCATCTGTAATCCCAGTGCTGGCGAGGCTGAGACAAGAGGATCACTACAAGTTCAAGCTGCATAGCAAGACCCTGTACCAAAAAATTAAGTAAATAAAAGATTAAAATAAAAGAGATAAAAAATGTTCTACGAACATAACCTGCTCATTCGTCTCTCTATCCGCCTGTTACTCAGCATACCCCTGTATCCACCATTCATTTCTGTATTAGTCAGCTTTGTTACTATAACAAGTACCTGAGGCAGACTACTTTGTAAAGGAAAGAGGCTTATTTTGGCTCATGGATCTGGATGTATAAGGCCAAGTATCATGCTCAGGCTCTGTCGAGGACCTGCCACCCCCCGTTGCATCATTCTGTGGCAGAAGTATGCATGTAACTCAGCATCTTTAGCAGTGTGTGGTCTCTGCCTCTCTCGACAAAATCACCAGGATCCACCCTCTGCTCCTGCTGTTCCTGTAGTCTTCACATCACAATCTCTGCTCCTGCTATTGCGTTGCTGGCTTCCCCCCATCCCTTCAGTGCCTGGGAAATGATCACTCACATACAGGTGGAAGTGCAAATGTATCTCTTCTGAAATGACTTAGTGAGGTTCCAAACAGAGCAATGGAGGAGCCTCCCTCAGTCACTCCAGCTGGAATTCCTATCTCTTCTTAATGTCACTACACTATCGTGACTCCTTTATCTGAGTTTGTTTTTCTTCTTGCCTTCCTGTGCTGCTCGAGTGCAGATTTTCTATTCATTTCTGTATCACCAGCCCCATGAACAAGGCCGCACAAACAACAGTTAGTTGGAAATTTCATGAAAGAAGTGAGATGTATCAGTGTATATATGTGTGCTGTTTGGATGCATGGAATCAGTTGATGGATGGATGGATGGATGGATGGATGGATGGATAAGTGGATGGATGGATGGATGGATAAGTGGATGGATGACTAACACATGAGTAGATGGGTAACTAGGTAGACAGGTGGATGGCACCTAGATAGGTAAGGAATTGCTATAATTTGAATATGATTTGTCCTCTTGAACTGACACAGGAGTTCAGCCCCAAAGGCATGGAAACAGCACAAGCACATAGCACGGGTGTGACATTTGAGAACCAGGAGACTCTCAGCAGGAAGATACGAGAGATAGCCATGAGGTGGGTTAGGCTAGAAGGGGAACCAAGGTCTAATCAGGGAAAACTGTGAACTCAGCTCGTTGGCCGCCTGACCAGTAGTCAGAACAAGTAAACTGGGGAGTTTTGAAGTCACACCTCATTCCTGAACTTCTCCCCTGGTACCCTGCTGTGTGCGATATGAGGGCCCGAGCCTTGCCCAGCTTCTGAAGTAACTTGGAAGCACTCACTCTCGCTCCTCATGGACCCTCCCTGAAAGGGTGGAGGAGCAGGAAAGTAGCAGCCTGAAGTGTCCCACAGGACCACCTGGAACCTGGGTCATGACGGAGGGCAGGCATCCTAGCAGAAGTGATGGGTAAAGAAGAAGAGGGAAGAGGGGTTTCTACCCTTTCCACCTGGGGTGGTCCCTAAGCAGGGCACAGTGTGTGCACAGCTGTGTGAGTGCATGACTATGATATGATAAGTGTGTAAGAGTATATTTTAAAGTGGGGTGTGTGTGTGTGTGTGTGTGTGTGTGTGTGTGTGTGCAGAGTCTCACTATGCAATTCAGACAAATAGTGATCCTCCTGACTTCTGCCTCCTAGTGCTGGGATTACAAGTGTGCACCATCGCGCTCAGACTCCATCGCCCACTCAGTGTGCCTGGGGGCAGGGCCAGCTCGGCATGTGGTGCCATCTCTTGTAAGAGTATTTTTAAGAGAACATACAGAGTGTGAGTGTAGATTCCAGTGCTTGAATGTGTGAGGATATCTGGGTTCAGCACACACTGTAGGGGTAAGAAAGTTGCATAGGACCCTGTCAGGGAGCCAGGTGTGGCCCCTGGGCTGGCAGGGCAAGGACGTCAAGTGCAACACTGTCCTGAGACCCCAGGACACCTGCACATGCTGTTCCCTCTGCTGTTGCCTTCTTTGATTTGGGGCTTACCTTCCAGTTTACCCCAACAGGTCACATCCTGCAAAAGGACTTTTCTACCCCACAATTTAAATTAGGCTCTTAGAGGCAGGCATAGTGGTACACAGATGAAATTCCAGCTACACAGGAGGCAGGGGCATGAAGATCACAGGTTCAAGCTCACCTGGGAAGCGTAGAGGCCCTGTCTCAAAATCAAATTAAACAGTGGCTCTGGGGTTATGTGACTCAGCTCAGGGAGGGGGGGTCTTCTTCCTCTTGGATCCTTGGGGATCAGCTCCATCTGCCCAGTGTGTCCTTCATATTAGGAGCAGAGCCAAGGTCTCTGTGAGGAAGTACAGTAGAGACACCAGGAGGCCAAAGACCTTCAGGGGTTGCTCTAGAGCCCTAGCAACCTTGGAACCTCTGTGGCTGTGATCAGTCTTGGCTGGCTTTGGAACCCACAAGAGCTGCACAACTCCCAGCGCCTGGACCTTCCCCGGGTTCTGACTCCACTGTCTAGACTACAGCCTGCTCCCTGCTTCCCTCAGGAAAGGCGTGGGCACTCTGCAGCCCATCTGTCCCTGTCTGTACTGAAAGCTGCACATCCCTATCCAGGCTCCTCTGCAGGGTCATTGGGGCCTCCGCTTGCACTGTACACTAGCCTGGCTGCCACCCAGGCTCCCCAGATGGGGCTCATCATGGGTTGACTCAGATCCATTCAAAACCTCAGAGTGGGACCCTAAGTGGAAACAGATTTTGCTGATTTCATGAATTAAGACGAGGTCAGACTGGGTGCTGGTGGCCCTGGGTCCAGTGGCTGACACCTTCATGAGAAGAGGCACAGGATGTGAGGGGCAGGTGCTGGGTGAATTTACCAACTCACCGAAGTGAACATAGAAAACTTAAGGCTTTGCTTAGGCAGCTGCAGGGACCACGATTCGATCCCCAGCACCACATGCTGCGCCAGCCCTGCCCTCAGGGCAGGCTGAGCCAGCCATAAAAATAAATAAATAAACAAATAAAAGTTCTGAAACAAGAAAAATAAAATAAAAAATTCTTAAAAAAAAAAAAAAAAAGAAAGAAAGAAAAGAAAACTTAAGGCTTTATAGACACGTGGCAAGAAAGAAGCAGGGGAGTCCAAGAGGGAACTATACTGCCAGGGAGAAAGGCTAAGATTTTTTATGTTTGATTTTATTTTTTTAGAATTTATTTATACTTATGTGTGTACTTGAAAGGGATTTTTGAGTAGGGGATGAAATGGCACTCTTTAAGACAATGACAAGTGGTCCTCCAGTGATATCTGTATAGCCGTGCATAGCACACAAGGTGAAGAGTTAATACTCTATGCAGACTCATAATCCAGGTACAATATGGCCTTTAAAGAGACAATGGCAAGCTCAGCATGGCGGTGTAAGCCTACAACCCCAGCACTTGGGAGGCCGAGGCAGGAGGGTTGCTTGAGTTCAAGTGAGTTTAGAGTTTATGACCAGCCTAAACTACATAGTAAGAACTTGTCTCAAAGAAAAGAAAACGACAATGATAAAATAACCACGATTTCACACAGAGATACATGGATACAGAGGAGAGGCCATAGGGAGATGAATTTGTACCTGGAGCAATGGAGCCACAAGCCAAGGAAGGCCCGAGCCACTGGAGCTGCAAGAGGTAGGAAGGAGCTGACCCTAGAGCGCCTGATGGAGCATGGCCTCAGCCTCAGACTCCTGGCCCTTAGAACCCTGAGTGTGAATTCTTGCTACTTAAGCCAGTTGAGGGGGAAAAAAAATCAGGAGCAAGGCTCTGGTTTCCTGTTTCACAGAGTTCTAGAAACTGCAGAAGCATGGGTTTGCTGGCGACAGGTTTGCACAGAGGGGACCAGGGGACCTGGTGTGCTCTCTCCCACACAGGTGCTCCTGTCCAGTGCTAATGCAGCCAAGCTCTGTCAACCTTCTGACCCTCCAGACTACAGGCCATCCAGGGCATCCACTCCCCTTGTAAGTTACCCGACCGGTTCTCTAGCCCCCAGGCTGCTTGCTAGCGGAAGCACTATTCTGTCAGAGAACTCAGCTCAGTACCAGAGTTGTCATCCACAGGCAGGCACAGGATATAGTGGGGAACAAGAAATTGTGCAGGTCTTGGGGACATCTGGAGACCCCTGAAAATGTATACCATCACTGTAAAAGGGACACACTTTTCTTTATTCAGGGGCAACGATCTTACTGCTGTCTGCCTCCCTGTACACAGATACTAAACCATAAGCCTATTTGCTATCACAAAAGCCTGTCGTGTGGTCTCTTGCCCTGCGTTCATTAGAGCCCTTCCTCCCTCCTTTCCCCCAAGGTTCAGACTCTAGAACCTTGCTTTGTGAGCAGACCTGTTTTAGTACTCTCACTCTGGCTTAGCGTTATTATCCATGTTACGGACACGTGAACCCGGGCTCAGAGGGAGGAAGAAATTTGCCCATGGCCTTCTGCTTTGTTGGGCTGGCAAGTCAGAGGTGAGGCCCAAGCCCCAGATTGCCCCACCCCAGACTGGTACATCTGGAGGCCCCACCCCATTGCCATGGCAGTGGGGGAGGAGGAGCAGATTCCTGAGAAGCATCCAAAAATACACTCAGCCAGTCTCCTTCTACACCCGCCTCTGAACCAATGTCAAAGCCTCCTTTTGTGCAGCTCTGAGGCCAAGGCCACTTCCTCTGAAGCAGACAGGGCAGAGATCAGGAAGCAGGGGTCCTACCCAGCAGGGGCCCTAACATCTGGGCCAAGGGCAGCAGATCCTGCAAGCTGTCTGCTCTGCCCTGTCCCCAGTGGGGGCCTGACGGGTCCCAGAGCCCCACCTCTGTGCGCCGCCAACATCCCTCCTCAACCTCCAGTACATTCCCTGTGGAGGTGGGGTCTGCACCTGCCTCCAACCCAGCTGGATCTTTACAGTATGTTGGTGGGCCTGACAGGCTCACCAGGCCACAAGGGAAGGAGGGAGCTGAGCTGTACATCCCTGCAGCAGTTCGCCCACATTCGGCCCACACGCGGGAGCTACTTTGGAGATCTCAGCCTTCCTTAGTCCGTCAGGTTCCTCCTCCCTGGGAGAAGTCGCCCAGTGCACTGGGCTCCCTTCTCAGAGGGTCCTGGATGGGTGCTCAGACAGGATGTGAGATGAGAGAGCAAGGCCCTTGGGCTTCCAGAAGCCTTCACGGAAGGGTGCAGTCATCAAACCTCCTTGGGACTGAAACCTGGCTGAAGACATGGGGGACGAATATGTATCAAAGTTTCAAGCTGGATATTTGTGACTGGCTCAGCCCTTAAGAATGTCCCAGTGCGCTAAAAAGCTACCCATGAAAGCACAGATACTAAGGCCTAGAGAGGTGCAGCTGCTGGCTGGCCACAGACTCTGTGCTTTCTTGGAGCCCATCTGACTTGTGCTGATCACTTGGGCAGAGAGGGAATCGGAGCACAGACTGCAGAGGGGCCAGGTGTGTGGGTGCTGGACAGAAAGCAGGACTGGACTCAGAATTCCCCTTGGGTCCTTGGGCAAGCAAGCCCCAGCTCAAGTGCGGGGAGAAACAGGTCAGACCTGTCAGGCTTAAAAAACTTTCCACAGAAACAAATACCTACAGCAGGTGTTACCTTTTGAGAGCAGGAAGGGGCTGGGTAGAGAAAAGGGAGCAGGCTGTGAACATTCCAGGGTGCTCTGAACTTTTACAAGAGCATGGGTTGTGGCTATAGCTATACACACTTTTGTGGTGCTAGAGACTGAACACATTTGCAACTCCCTTGCTCGTGGGAGGCGGGTGCTCTACAGGAAAAATATAACCTCTGCCCTGCTAGGTGCCAGAGGTGCCACATTCGTATGCCCAAATGTGGAAAGGTGAATTCCAAAGGAAGTGAAGAGTGGGAAAGGTTTATTAAGTGAACCCTCCTGAGGGACTAGAGGGGACCCTAAAGAGATTGCTACTGAGGTTCTTCATCAGTAATTCATAATTTACGCAGCAAAATCATAACATGGGCACAACGTGGATGAAACTATAATCAACCTATAGGCTGATGACAATTCTCACTTAGCTAATATTGGTCCTATTATATGAAACAAGTCATATAACAAGACTGCATGAAAAGAATCAACCTATAATCAACCTATAGGCTGATGACAATTCTCACTTAGCTAATATTGGTCCTATTATATGAAACAAGTCATATAACAAGACTGCATGAAAAGAACAAAAGCTTTTTGGGGACAGGAAGGGAAGGGAATATGGGACCCGATGTTCCTGTCACCTGCCCATGAGACTGATGTTTATCTGTGGCCACTGGACCAGGAGGTAGTAATCACAGTATAGTCTCAAATTGCTGTTTATCTGCCAGGTGTGGTCATTGCCTCTCCATCACAACTCTTCATTCTCCTCGGCTTTGTCTCTAGTCACAATTCTGATGTCTCTCTTGTGCTGACTTCTTTAAGGGCCCAATCTTTTCTGACAGTATATTAGTTTCTGCCTATCTCAGCTGCCTGTAGTACTACCACTCCTAAGCTACACTCCCAGAGCCCCATTTGTTGATCTTTGGTATTTTGCGCATGCATGTACGTGTGTGCGTGGCGGGGTGCTAAAGCTGAACACAGAGGTACTTTACAACCAAGCTCCATCCTTGATGCTTTTCATTTTTTGTTTTGGGATAGTTTCACTGAAGCTGCCCAAGCTGATTGGTGATCCTCTGGCCTCAGCCACCAGAAGAGCTGAGATTATGCTGGGGTGTGTGTGTGTGTGTGTGTGTGTGTGTGTGTGTGTGTGTGTGTTACTGATGATCAAACCTAGGGCTTCACATTGAGCTGCACCTTGAGCCCTTTTTTTCAGGGCCAGCATGGCATGCAGTACTAGGGATCAAGATCATTCCAAATTGGGGCCCGGCAGGATGGCTCAGTGGTCTAAAGTACCTGCTTAGGAAAGCTTTGGCAGCTGCAGGGACCGCGGTTTGATCCCCGGCATCACATGCTGCACCAGCCCTGCCCTCAGGGCAGGCTGAGCCAGCCATAAAAATAAATAAATAAACAAACAAAAGTTCTGAAACAAGAAAAATTTAAAAATAAAATTAAAAAGAAATTTAAAAAAAGATCTTTCCAAGTTATATAGTTTCTTTCTTTCTTTCTTTCTTTCTTCCTTCCTTTCTTTCTTTCTTTTTCTTCTTTTTGCTACTGGGGGCCGAACTCAGAACTTCATACTGGCCAGACAGGTACTTATACTGCTGAACTATCTCCTCAGTCCCACTTAGCTACGTTCTGTGTTCCTGAGACAAAATACCAGATACCACAACTTTAAAAAGAAAACGTTTATTTTAGTTCAGAGTTTGCAGAGAGTGAGGCCCATAGTCAGCTAGATCCAAGGCTGCGCGGCATAGCCAAGGGGCATCACAGGAGAGACATTTCATGGCATAGCAGGCAGAAGGCAACAAGCAGCGCAGCAGCAGCAGCAGCAGACCTTCTTCCAGCTCCTTTATATTCCTTCCAGGCTACAAATTACTGACCAGCTCCAGCCACATACAAAGTGGGGCTTCTATTATCCCTACCCTTAATCCCAATATCACACCCTAAACCCACATTCACACAGCCAAAATCCCGCCACTTCTAATAACCCCCATCTATGACCACAGGAGGCTTGTCTTGGTTACTTTTCTCTTGTTGCTGGGACAAATACCCAACACCCAAAGGAAGGAAAGGTTTATTTAGCTCACAGTGACTGGAGGTTTCAGCCGATATTTGGCCAGCTCCAAGTCTGAGTGACACATGTCAGAGAGCAGCAGTTCATGGCGGTGGAACAGCAACAATGGCACCAGAGGCAACAGAACAACCAGGGGAGCAGAGAGCAACAGCGCCAGTCTGTCTCTGTCTCTCTTTATATCACACCAGGCTCTCTGCCTCAGCCTATCCACCTCAGGCCACACCTGTAATTCCCAGCAGTATTCAGACCCATAATCTCATCAGTACTAAAACACATAATCCCAGTGACTCATGAGTCAAGTCTCAATCTGTAGAAGTCCCCGCCCCATGACTGCATGAGGCTTTGGGGGGACAACTAGACATAAGCCATAACAAGGCTTTAGGGGGACATCTAACTATAAGCCATAGCAGTCTGTAAATGACCCAAACTGGGCTTGAACTTGAATTTGCAATTCTCCTGCTTCTGCACCCCAGAGTGCTAGGATCACATTCAGCAGTACTGACTTCTAAATGAAGTGAAAATGAGCCCCTACCCCACCCCACTGCCCCTCAAGAGTGCTTGTGGTACAGCCTCAGTCCTGTAGTCTTCCACTAGCCACAGCTACCTGGGGAGCGTATGCTAAAGTTAAGCCATGCACCTGAACATGACCTTTCATTTATTGGCTTCTTCATCCATTCCTTCACAGCCCTGTGTCAAGCCCTACTCTGGGTGCTGTGCGGTCAGGCCTCTGCCTCCCAAAAGCTGTCAGTCCTGTGAGGAATCAAGTACACCTCACAAAATGAAGTGCTGAGCACTGAAGAGGAATAGAGTGGGAGTGTGGGTGAGAGGGCAGTTGCAGGGGCCTCCACAGGAGAGATGACCTTTAAGGGAGGCTGAGTCAGTGAGGGTTTTCCCAGAGGAAAAGTGCTGGAGGAAAGAAACGTATGAGCTCCAGGCACATATGCCTGTAATCCCAGCTATGTGGGAAGCTGAGGAAGGGGATCAGAGGCCCAAATCCAGCCTGAGAAATTAGCAAGTCATTATCTCAAAAAACAAAAGCAGGGCTGTGAGGCTGTAGTTCAGTGATCCCAGAGCTCAACTCTTAGTATGACCTCCTTTTTTCCTTTCCAGCAGTTAGAGGTTCCTATGTCTCTACACAATGAGTGAGTGTTTCCATAAAGAGTACTGAGGAACAAGACTCTTGTTCCCTCTAACCAGAAATGAGGAGAGGTGACAAGAGGGACATTCTAGGTCAGGATAAGTATTGGCGTCATTAGATACCGCCTCACCTCAACCTAACCTGTTCCTGGATCAGATGGAACTAAAACCCGGTCACCAGAAGAACACATATCAGGGCAGACCTATGCAGTGTCTTAAGCAGTTTTCTTATACACTCAGTATGGAAAGACTAGCTTTTGGACATGGTGGAGAGAACCAGCCTTGGATGACACTTAAAGATGCTAGCTCTCCATGCCTTGAACATCTTTGGGCCCTAAGCACTTTTTTTTAAAAGTCTTTCTTTCTTTCTTTCTTTCTTTCTTTCTTTCTTTCTTTCTTTCTTTCTTTATTTATTTATTTATCTATTTTTCTTGTTTCAGAACTTTTGTTTGTTTCTTTCTTATTTATTTTTATGGCCGGCTCAGCCTGCCCTGAGGGCTGGGCTGGCGCAGCATGTGGTGCCGGGGATCAAACTGTGGTCCCTGCAGCCGCCCAAGCTTTCCTAAGCATGTGCTTTAGACCACTGAGCCATCCTGCGGGACCTGGGCCCTAAGCACTTTTAACGAGAGAACCTCTAAACTTCTCTTTTACCCTTGTACTTCTTTTTCCTACCTTTTGGACTCATGTTGAAAACTCCAACAAGTTTTTTTTAGTAATCTATTTATTTATTTGGTATAGGGTCTTGTTATGCAGTTCAGACTCATAGTGATCTTCCTGTCTCAGCCTCCCCAGTGCTGGGATTACAGGTGTGCGCCAACATGCCCAGTTTCAGGGCCAGCATGGCACGCAGTACTGGGGATCAAATCCAGGTCCTCACACTTGACAGGCAGGCACTTAGACTGCCTAGGTTTTGCCTATTTTGAGAGGCTCACTGCCTAGAAGTAGCCATATGCCAGAGGCAAGGATGTTTGTTCTCCGGTTATAACAGCAATAGGACTGGTCAGCATTGCCTAATCCTGGGATGGATTTCTGTGTGACTGTTAGGGATGTCTGCACAAGTCATGACAGAAAACTGGGTTAGGCCGCTCTTGGGCAACGTGACCATGACAAAGCCAGGGCAGGCTACGTCTGTACAATGACCCCAGGGAAGCTGGGGAAAGCTGGGCATGCAGCCTGATCCTGGGAACACTGGGGCAGGCTGAGCCAAGCCACTGATTAGGAGGTTTTGACCCTGGCAAAGTTGAGACAGCAATGTCTATTTTTAAAACTGAACATGTTATAAGATCCTGTGTGGAGGACCTGTGATGGTGATGGGGTTCACTTGAATAAGAAATGTCCAGCAGATTGGTTTGGCACAGCTCTGGGTGTACCAGTGTTGGGTCACACTTATAGAATAACACACTCGTAGGCATATTATAACATAAGTTAGAAAGCCATTCATGGCCTGTGACTATGCTCATGCTCTCTGTCATGTAGCCAGCTCTGTCTGCCTAGGCCCAGATGTTCTCCCTTTACAATGTATGAGTCAAACTAACTGTGTCTGGCTTGTCTTTTAAAAATATGCAGTGATTTCAACTGGTTTCAAGGGCTTAGAGGCCCTTGTGTATGTTGGGGGAAGACTGGCCCCGGGCAGAGCACTTTGAACTCTGCCTACTTTTCTCTGAATGTTCCCATATAAACCTTCCCTCCCTGAATGTTCCCATATAAACCTACCAGACCATATGTAATTTAATTCTTGTATTCCATGTAACCAATCATGTAATAATCTACTATCAGCTTCATACTTCCCATTCACAAACCGTATTTAAACTGAACTCAATCCTGACTCTGACCTGGTGACTTGAACCTCTGGGTTCCCTAGCCTGCTACTAGCATAATGAAAGCTGCTTGTAACTCTTTGGTACAAAGTCTCCCACTTGGCTTGATACTGGTTTTTCTACAACATCTGGATGATGCATTTAGGGAAAATAGAAGCTCCCACCAATAGGCTTATTGTTATGGTTTGTGTCTAGATGGTCTCCCAAAGCCTCTTGCAGTCATAGGGCTTTTTAGAGGTGGTTGAATCTAGAGTGGGTGATGCTGGGATCAAGGGTATGTGAGCAATTACTCCCCCACTTGGTTTAGCATACTTTGGGCTAGAATTAAGAGTGTGAGAGGTACAACTGTCATAGGGTAGGTAGCCTGCATAAAATTTAAGGGACAGAAAGAGTCCCTTTACCTTCTAAATCTTTTATATATAATATATATTGTGGGGAGCAGCTGAAGCTGGCGACAGATCATGTGCATGGTGGGGACAGTCTCCAGGCACAGTGCCTGAAGCAACTCACATCAATAAGCTGCTCCAGCCTCAAAAACACAGCGCCTGAGACAAGCCACCGGATAAGCTATTAGGCAGAGAGGTTTCATGTGATACTCAAACTTCAAAGTTGTAGTGGATTGTTACCTAATGGTCAACTTATTACACACACTGGAATTGAGCTAGAGTGGTACTGGCTATGGGAGGTCCACCTGAAGGTTGTTGGCAGCAGCATGAGAGGCAGAACTGGAGAAGCTGTTGAGAAGCTGTTTGGAGAGGCTGTGGAAGCTGGTAGTTCTCCTGGGCTATTCTGCTGGAGGACTTTGTCATGCTGGCTTTCCTGATGAACTTGGCTGTTCTTGTTACTGGAGGAGCTCAGGACCTTTAGTGTTGCTAAGAATGGCTACAGTTCATCTGAGGGTAGCTCTTGTCCTCATCGGTTTTTTTTTTTTTTTTTTTTAATTTATTTTTTTCTTGTTTTGTGATACTATTACTCTATAACATAGGTACTTGAGCTTATCATCACTGGCTTTCTGAGTATCAAATATCTTTGACTTAGCTTGGAAATGATATTTTCTGACCATCATTGATATTCTAATAACTTTCCATACAATGTGATATAGGCAGTTACACAATTTTGACACAGATATTTGGAAATTCAAGGAAATACAAAATTGTAGCCTGTCAAGAATATGGTTTTTGGCCCAGTCTCT
>PVJA010050339.1:0-13323 GCA_004027025.1 Myocastor coypus | reverse complement strand
GCACAAGTGCCTGCGTGGCAAGTGCAAGATCGTGAGTTTGAACCCCGGTCCCGCAAAAAAAAAAAAAAAAAGTTCTGAAACAAGAAAATAAATAAATAAATAAAAATCATAGAGCCGGGTGTGGTGGTGCACGCCTGTAATCCCAGCACTCGGGAGGTTGAGGCAGGAGGATTGGTGTGAGTTCGAGACCAGCCTGGGCTACAAAAGCAAGCTCAAGGCCAGCCTCAACTGCATAGCGAGACCCTGTCTCAAAAAGACAAAAAAAAAAAAAAAATAGAGGGGCTGGGGAGATAGCTCAGGGGCACAAGTGCCTGCCTGGTAAGTGCAAAGTCCTGAGTTCGATTTCCAGTTCCACACACACACACAAAAAAAAAAAATTCAGAAAAGGGCAGGGGTGAGGCTGGGGAGATAGCTCAGTGGAATAAGCACTTGCCTGGCAAATATAAGGACCTGAGTTCAATCCCCGGTTCTGTAAAAAGAAAAAAAAAAAAAAAATAGGGCAGGGGGTATGGTACAGTGGTGAAGCAAGAGACCCTGAATTCTACTCCAACTTCATAAATAGGGGGTGAAGGGCCCAGTGTGGTGAGCAGGTATCCCACCTCCTTGAGCTCCTGGCTAAACTTGAACCCTCCATTGTTGACCCCTGTGGTCTTGAAGGCCGTGGGAACCAAGAACCATATCACAGCACCCCACCCCACGCCCATAGGTGCCTAGCAGAGAGATTGACAAGGCCGAAGGCAAGTTCTGGACCCACTGGAACCGGGAGACCAAACAGGTGGGTGACAGGCCTCAGACCTGGCCAGTGAGGGTGTGAGCTCCTTGGAACCTTCCTGAGCCTGCCATTCTTCCTTCCAGTTCTTCCTCCAGTTCCACTTCAAGATGGAGAAGCCCCCTGCGCCACCTAGCCTCCCAGCGGGCCCCCCTGGAGTAAAGCGACCCCCACCCCCACTGATGAATGGGCTGCCCCCCCGGCCACCGCTGCCTGAGTCTCTGCCCCCACCCCCACCAGGAGGCCTGCCGCTGCCCCCCATGCCCCCCACTGGGCCTGCACCTTCTGGGCCCCCTGGACCTCCCCAACTGCCTGCTCCTGGGGTCCATCCCCCAGCCCCAGTGGTCCACCCTCCCACATCTGGGGTCCATCCCCCAGCTCCAGGGGTCCACCCTCCTGCACCAGTGGTTCATCCCCCTGCATCTGGGGTCCATCCCCCAGCCCCAGGAGTTCATCCTCCAGCCCCTGGAGTCCATCCACAGGCCCCTGGAGTTCACCCACCAGCTCCAGGGGTACATCCTCCCCCATCAGCTGGAGTCCATCCACAGGCCCCAGGAGTACACCCAGCTGCTCCTGCAGTTCATCCCCAGGCTCCTGGGGTGCACCCCCCAGCCCCTGGGATTCACCCGCAGGCTCCGGGGGTCCACCCCCAACCTCCTGGGGTTCATCCTGCGGCTCCTGGAGTGCACCCCCAGCCTCCTGGAGTTCACCCCTCCAATCCTGGGGTCCACCCTCCCACTCCTATGCCTCCAATGCTGAGGCCTCCACTCCCCTCCGAGGGTCCTGGGAACATTCCTCCCCCTCCCCCAACCAACTGAGGAGCTTCCCCCTCCCTGTTCTGTGTCTGGCTGTGTTTTTCTGTATTTTCCCAGAGAGAAGACCTCAGCTTTTGTACTGTCCCCAGAGCCCATTAAACGGCCTCCCCAGTGTCTTGTGGGTTGTTGTGACGACTGTAGGGTGAGGGTTCACCCAGCAGCAGAACCTGTGATGTGGAGGCGCAGAGGCTCTGCACACAACACACCACACTGGGGGCTAGGTGGGGCTACTGAGCAGGAGGGGGTGGAGGGGAGGATGAGGTTCCCTGCTTTAGCTGGGGCCCCAAAACTGGGTAAAGACAGATGTGGATCAGGCTTTTAATGCCACCTGGGAGGTTGAGGCAGGACGATCACCAGCACCTCCATGTCACAGTTCTGTAGTCCAAGGTCAGCCTAGACTACAGAATAAGACCCTGTCTCCAAAAAAGTGGGTAAGAGTTCTGGGGGATTCCAGCAATTTGAGGCCTGCTACTGTTCCCCCAGGGCCACTGGTCCTTTGCAGGGCTGGGGCCTGTGCAGCTGCCCTCCAGGGCCTTGCAAGTGTTGGACTGTTGCAGTGCTGTTTACCATCCCATGGGACAGCCCTCAAGGACAGCTTTGTGACCAGTACAGTCAGACTGAGCTGTATCTAATGAGTAGAGATATGTGGCCCAGCTGAAAGAGCCTTTTGAGAAGGCCGCTTCGCACCTGCTCAGGCCCCTAGTAGAGCACTGGTCCTTGTCCCCAAGGACATTTCCAGAGTAGATAGGGCCCCCCTTCCCCCAAACATTCCAATCTGGTCATATAAACCAGAGCCAGGACCCCAAGCCCCCTACACATCCATCATGCAGGGCCCACCTCTCAGCCAGCCACTTCTGATGCTGCTGGTGCTCAGGGCCATGTTGGGAGCCGAGACGCCTGGAGATGAGCCAGCAGCTGGCACCAGGGGCCTCATCTTTACTGAAGACTGGATCTGGCCACCAGGAAGCCTGAGAAGCCCCTTGTGCCTGGTGACGTTGAGTAGTCCCAGCAACAGGAGTGGGGCCCCCCTGCAGGTAGTGGGAGGCCTGAGTAGCTACGAGCAGGCCTTCCTGGAGGCTGTACAGGACACCCACTGGGGACCCCGGGACCTGGTCACCTTTGGCATCTGCAGCCCTGGCCACACACAGGCAGCTCTGGCTGCTCTGCAGCACCTGGGGGCCTGGCTGCAGGAGCCTGGGAGGCGCCAGCTGCTGGTCCTGCACCTGGTGGAAGGTACATGGGAGTCCTGGGGGGTGCAGTACCTCGAGTTCGAGGGTGGCAGACTCCCCAGCTAAGATCAGGTGCTATGCTCTCCGTCTCCGTCTTGCCTGGAAGTTGGGGATCAAGGTGAGGGTTCGCAGAAGGCCCTCTCCCCACCCAGGAGGAAACAGCAGAGAAGGGGGCTCCTGAGGTCAATGTTAGACCCACAAACTCCAGCATCCTTAGGGCATGTTCCCTACCCACCCCACAGAAAGCAGCAGGGGGGACTTCTGGGAGCAGGGCAGAATCCCCTTGGAGCTCTCGGGCCTGTCCAGGTTCTCTGTCCATCTGGGAAGAGGCTCTCTGTGGGCAACCCAGCCTCAGTGCTCAGCAGACCCCTCCTCTCCTGGCTGCAGTGATGTGGGATCCGACACCCTCGCTGAGGTTCCAGGAGCCCCCACCCGGAGCAGCCAGCCCCCCGGAGCAGGCAGTGCTGGTGCTGTACCCTGGGCCTGGCCCTGAAGTCACTGTCACTGGGGCTGGGCTAACAGCTGCCCAGGTACCTGGAAACAGCTATGTGGTGCCTTGGGGTTGCATGGGACGGGCTCCGAGGGTCACATGGAGAACCGTGCCTGGGAGGAAAGGTGTGTGCAAAGCCAGGCTGGGCAGGCAGTGTTCCCACCGGTCTGGGCTGGACCTCCACCTCTGCAGAGCCTCTGCCGTGCCCCGGACACCCGCTATCTGGTACTGGTTGTTGACCACCCGGAGAGGGCCTGGCTCAGTGCAGGACTTGCCCTGACCTTGCAGCCTCGAGACGGTAGGCTGGGACAGGGAAGGAGAAATCCTGAAGCTGGCAGCTGCCCTGGCCCCCAGACCCTGAGCTGGTGGGCACCCCTTTCCTAGTGCAGGTGTCACCCTGAGCACTGACCAGCTGCAGACCCTGCTGTTGGGGCCCAACTCCCGCTGCTTCACGCGGATGACCCCTGCCCTCCTCCTCCTGCCACCATCCAAACCTGCATCCCTGCCCGTGCATGGCCAGCTGGATGTGGTACCCTTCCCACTGCCCAGGTGTGCATAGGCCAGCAGCAGTCAGCAAGGGGGTGGGGAGGAGGCAGGGCAACTCTAAGTCCTCATGACCTCTGGCCCCCACTATGGGTTCCAGGCCTTTCCCGGAGCCTGAGGCACTGCCACCCAGCGGAGACCCCTTCCTGGAGATGCTCATGCGCCTGGTGCTTGTGCTGCGGGGTCCCCCGGCTCCAGCTTCTCCAACGCGCCTGGCCCTGGACCCGGGTGCTCTGGCCAGTTTCCCACAGGGCCTGGTCAATTTGTCTGACCCTGTGGCGTTGGAAGGTCTACTAGAAGTTGACGAGCCTTTCCTGCTACTGACGCCACCTGCCGTGGCCAGTGCAGGCCATGGAATGCCACTGCGGGACCCTACGTCTGCACCCTGGACCACGGGCTTGGCGCACCGTGTGGCTGTCGAGCTGCAGGCCGCAGCTGCTGAGTTGCGTGGCCTCCGGGAGCTGCCACCTGCTGTGCCCCAATTGCTTGCACGTCTGCTAGCTTTGTGCCCCGGTGACCCCCAAGACCCTAGCAGCTCGCCAGGGCACCCACTTCGCTCCCTGTTGCTTCTCAAGGCACTGCAGAGCCTGCGCAGGGAGTGGCGTGGGCGGGACAGGCACGGGACTGCCCGGGCCCAGCGCAGTGCCTCCGCGGAGGCGCCCTGCGCATTGCGTGAGCTCAGCGTGGACCTGCGCGCCGAGCACTCCGTGCTCATCCCCGAGACCTACCAGGCCAACAACTGCCAGGGCATGTGCGGCTGGCCACAGTCCGATCGCAGCCCGCACTATGGCAACCACGTGGTGCTGCTATTGAAGATGCAGGCCCGCGGGGCAGTCCTGGCGCGCCCGCCCTGCTGTGTGCCCACAGCCTACACTGGCAAGCTCCTCATCAGCCTGTCTGGGGAACGAATCAGTGCACACCACGTGCCCAACATGGTGGCCACCGAGTGTGGGTGCCGGTGACCCTTCCCGCCCGGAGGAGCCCTTCCAGTATTTATTCAGAGCCAGGCATTGTCCCAATAAAGGCTAGAAGCACCTAGCTGGGTGGCGTGTGGATGCCTTCTCTTCGTGCGTGCCACACCTGCCTCACTCCCATGGGTGCTCCCTGCCCCTGCCCCCGCCAACAACTCCACCCCATCCTCCAGGCCTTGGGGGACCAGGCACAAGGAAGCCAGAGACAGCATTCCCTTTATTTTGCTGGAGCTGGGGTCCGGGATTCACACACAGCGCCAGCCTCTCAGTCCCGCCCTTTACCCTGGCGGTGCTTCTGTCTCCCGGAGGGCCTGTCCTCTTCAGGGCGCTGTGGGGAGGCCCAGAACTGTCCTTTCGGGTGCTCCCGGTCCCTGGAGTTCTGTGCCCACAGCCGGTGGCCACCTTCACGTGTCTCCCAGCGTCTGGGCAGAGCTTCCCGGAGGTCCTGGGCAGCCCGAGGCCTCTCCTCCCTCCGTGGCCTGTCCTTCCGCGGCCTTTCTTCTTTGTGCAGTTTCTCTTTCCATGGTTTCTCTGCTCTCCGGGGCCTCTCCCTGTGCGGCTTCTCCTTTCTGGGCTTCTCCTTGGGTCTTGGCTTGGCAAGGGTTGCGTGCTCTTCCCCAGAAGCAGCTTTGGTGGGCTCTGCAGGATCTCTCTGCACCTTTTCTGCAGCCTCTGGGCTCCTGGGAACCTCGGGCTTGTCCCCTACCACCTGAGGTGCAGGTGGCCCCACCTGGGGCATGGGTGATCTCGATGGGGGTGCCCGGGCCGTGGGCTTAGGCTGCAACATGCACAATGTGGCCTGCCTCTCTCATTGAGCCAGCCATCCCCCAGAAGGGGCATCACTACCCGATCCCACACTCCGATCACAAGAAGGAAGCGCTTACCATGGGTGACACCCGGTCTTTTGAGGGTGAGATGGGTGGGACCCAGGGGGCAGGGGTGGCTTCCTCCCCAGCCACAGCATCTGGAGTAGCATGAAGGCAGATCAGTCTGGGTTGCCATACCAACCACAACCTCCATCCCTCCTTTTCCTAGCACCTGTATCTGGCCCTCAGCAGTCCCCTGGGTACCAAGAGGCTGCCCTGACTGCTTCTGAGCTGTTGAGACTCCAGAGCATGGGCCACACCTTGCCTCACAATTTATTAATTGCTTGTTTGGGGATTGGACTCAGGACCCTATGTTTTCCAGGCAAGTACTTATTCTATTGAGTTATCTCCCCAGTCCTGTATTTGTTTGTTTTGAGACAGGGTTTCAATGTGTAGTTTAGGCTGACCTTAAACTATGTAGACCAGGCTGCCCTGGAACTCAAAGAGATCCTCCGGTCTCAGCCTCTCCAGTGCAGGAATTGCCACCACGCCTGTTTCGACCTCCTCCCCTATTAGAAGGAATGATCAGGGCCCGGGAGATAGCTCTGTGGTTTAGGTGCCTATGCCTACCTGCCAAGCTCAAGGACCCAGGTTCTGTCCCTGGTACCCCATTCCATACTGACACCAAGCTGGCCACCAAAACCTGGCATAGTGACCTAGGCCTAAAATCCAAGCACTAGGGAGGCTGAGACAGGAGGATCACTATGAGTCTGAAATGCATAGTGAGACCATGTACTAAATAAATAAAGTTTTTATTTTATTTTGTCTTTTTGAAACAGGGTCTCGCTATGCAGTTCAGACTGGCCTTGAGCTCTCTTTTGTAGCTCAGGCTGGTCTCGAACTCACACTGATCCTCCTGCCTCAGCCTCCCAAGTGCTGGGACTACAGGCGGCCACTACAGATTTTTGTGTGTGTGTGTGATCATTTTTTTCCCCGAGGTTTGCCCTCCCCTAAAGCATGTACAAGGCCCTGGGGAGCTATCCCTAGGCGGTGCGGGGCAGCGGGGTGCACAAGGGCCAGCAGGAAGAAGGACCCCATGCCCCACTGTCTCCAGGAAACATCAAAGCGCATCCGCCAGGGGGAGCTCAGGGGCGCAGTCGTCACTTTCAGGAAGGGGGATATGAAGTCCCCTGACGAGGTTCATAGAGGTGAGGGAGTCACGCCAGGCTCAAACAAGGGACAGGGTCGCAGGCCTGGCCTAGGAATTACTGCCCAAAACTGATTCTTTAAGCCGGGGGTGGTGCTGCACGCCTGTCATCCCAGAGGTGTAGGAGGCTGTGGCAGGAGGACTGCAAATTCGAACCCAGTCCGGGAAATTTGACAATTTAGCAAGACCCTGTCTCAAAATTCATTTTTTTCAAATTAAAAACAACAACAACAGTACATTAAAGGCCTGGGCATAGCGCTCACTAGAAAGAGCCAAGATTCCATCCCCAGTACTGCGAGGAAACAAGAGAAAAGACCCATCGCAAGCCCCGCAGGCCCAGAGACTCCGCTCTCGCTCCGCACCGTCCCTTCCCCGGCGCGGGCGCTCCGAGGACCCCAGCCCCGCCCTGCGTTGGCCAGCCCGAGCTCACCAAGGCACAGCTGCAAGGCGGAGCCCAGCAGCGCCACCAGCGAGGCCAGGACCAGGCACTTGTTGAGCGTCACGTCTCCCCAGGGCAGCTCCTCGCACGGGGGTGGCGGCGGTGGGGGCGGTTGGGCGGGGGGCGCGGCCTGCGCCTTCTTGCGGGCCGGAGCGCTCCGGGGAGCTGCGGGGGACAGGTGTGAGGGCAGGCGCGGGAGGAACCCTGCAGCAGCTGGCGAGCGAGAGCCACGCAGCTCTGCTGGGGCCCTCGTCCCTGCTGTCCCTCAGCACCCGCTATGGAGGACTCAGCCTGGCCTGCGCCCCCCACGCCGTGCCCACTTCCCCCAAACCAGCGGCAAACCCACTCGCTCCAGATTTGAACTTCTCCTTTCCCGGACTTAGGGTCGGCCTGGTCCCAGGCTCCTTCTCCATCTTTTTGGGCCTGGCGTCCACACCACCTGCTGCCTGGGGCTCCTCAGAGCCCTGTGGGTGAGAGCAGACAGTCAGGGTAAACTATCTTCTCTCTTCATTTTTTTTTTTTTTTTTTTTTTTTTTTTTGTGTGTGTGTGGTACTGGACATGGAACCCAGGGCCTATGCTCTGAGCTACAACCCCAACCCCATTTTAGTTTTTTATTTCAAGTCAGGGTCTTGTAGAGTTGTGCAGGCTTGAACTTGAGATCTTCCTGCCTCAGCCTCCAGAATGATAAGATGACAGGCATGGGGCAGCACACCAGCTCAGGGTGGTGTTTCTTTTTGTCTTCTTTTTTTTTTTTTTTTTTTTTTTTTTTTTTTTTTTTTTTTTTTTTTTTTTTTTGGTCTTTTTGAGACAGGGTCTCACTGTGCAGTTCAGGCTGGCTTTGAGCTCACTTTTGTAGCCCAGGCTGGTCTCGAACTTGCAGCAATCCTCCTGCCTCAGCCTCCCAAGTGCTGGGATTACAGGCGTGAGCCACCACGCCTGGCTTCTTTTTGTCTTCTAAGAGACAAAGTGCCCTCCTTGGCCAGCATGTCTCCAGCTCTGAGGTCACCAGTTACTTACCTGGGGCCAGCTGCTAGTCTCAGCCAGCCTGGGTGTCACTGTTGGTGGGAACAGAGAGACAGTCAAGGCTGTGAGGACACCTCCAAGTTTATACCACCCAGCCCCTCCTCACTATGCTGGGCCACAGCAGAGAAGGGCCACATTACAGATGACAGCAGTTGGCTCAGAGAGGACTTTGCCCAAAGTTACATGGCACATGCTAGCGGGCTGCTGGAACTCAAACCCCATCTGTGTGAGGGAAACCCTGAGGCAGAAAGTGGGGGACATGGTGGACATCAGTGCAGACTGGGGGGGGCAACAGCGTACCTTGGGGCTTGTTCTCTGTTAGCTGCCCTGGGCAGGGCTTTGCTAGCGCAGAGAGGTCCTCACCGGCCAGGCAGCTGCCCAGGCCCTGGTCCAGCTCCTCCAAGGACCTCGTTGTCATGGAGACAGGAGCAGGGATCCTCCCTCTGCAGTGGGGCTGGAAGAGGACAGGAGACAATGTTGCCCACCCTGAGCCCGCTTGGGCCACGTGTGGCCTGGGGGCACTGTGGGCAGAAAGTCCCCAGCCCCTGGCCTCCTCCCAGCCCTGTGTTCCTCTTTATCTGGAGCAGCTTCTCAGACAAATTCATTTTTTAAAAAATTTTTTCTTGTTTCAGAACTTTTGTTTGTTTGTTTATTTATTTTCATGGCCGGCTCAGCCTGCCCTGAGGGCAGGGCTGGCACAGCATGTGGTGCAGGGGATTGAACCGTGGTCCCTGCATCCACCTGCAGGTGCTTTAGACCACTGAGCCATCCTGCCGGGCCCTCAGACAAATTCATACTTGACTTTCACACGCTGGAGCTGGAACCCAGGAGCTTTACACTGCACTATGTCCCCAGGCCTTTTGATTTTTATTTAGAGACAGGGTCTTGCTCCACTGCCTTGGCTGGATCCTCCTGTCTCAGCCTCTCAGAATACTGGGATGAAAGACAAGTGCAGGGGCCAGGGAGATAGCTCCCTGGCACAAGTGCCTGCCTGGCGCTGTGAGTTTGAACCCTGGTCCTGTGCGGGGTGTGGGGGTGGGCGGGGAGGCAGAAAGACAGGTGCCACCACTCCTGCTGCAATGTGAGGCCGTGAGGCCTGCCCCTGGGCGCTATCGCTCCCACATCTGCCCTGATACAGTCCCCATAGGAAGGACTTACCTCTGTGGGGCCCCACCCCTGCACTGCTGAATGTGGCAGCCAGAGCTATAGATGGTCAGAGAGGGACTGGAACTCACCCAAAGCCACACAGCAATAAGTCTAAGGCACAGCCCAAACCAGAACCCAAGCCTGGTTCAGCTCATGTTCTCTGAGACCAGGGACTATTTTTATCTGGTGTCCCCGGCCAGTAGGCCTGGGCAGACTCCCTCCCAGGGCATCCCTTCCCTAGGGTCTCCTCCATCCACACCATCCTGGCCCTCAGTTTCCCATCCAACCCAACCCCCCGTCTGTCACCCCAGCACATCGGATGCCGGGGGAGCCAAGGCAGGAAGATGGAAAGTTTGAGGACAGATTGGGCAATTTGAGCATTTAGCAAGTCCTGTCTTGAGCCGGGAATACAGCTCAGTGGCACAAGTGCCTACCTGGCAAGAGCAAGGTCCCCAAGTTTGATTTGATTCCGGGTACAAAAAAGAGAGACCTGTTTCCAGATAAAAAAGGGCCAGGGGTGGGGTGACTTGATGGGAGAGTCCTGGGTTCAACCCCCAGGTCTGGGTGGGGGTGGTGGGGACCAAAACAATACGAAACCGCAGCTACACCCCCAGAGTCTATTGGTCAGAGTCCCAGCACTGAGAAACAAGTTGGTCTAGGTGACAGCTGGAGACAGGAGAAGAGGTTCTAGGCAGCCACTGATCTGTGCCCTGCATCCCTGCCTCTCTTGCTGCTTTGCTTGTATGTGGCAGAAAGGGAACTGAGGCTGGAGCTGGACTCCCTGAAGACTCGGGATAAGCTTGAAGCTAGACCCACAGCCTTGGCATTCGGGGGTCCCCAGGGCCTCCGGCTGCCAGTCAGTGTTGGCACCCAGGCTGTCCCTTCTCTGGGACTCTGACAGGCACTGGGGGAGGGGCTAGGCCCACTTGGGAGGCGGGACTATGGCCAGAGGTACGTGGGGAGGTGAGTGCTCCTGGAGTTGGGGCCCCCTGTGGACTTCTGAGATGCCCTCCCCAGGTGCCAGGGTCGAGTGCTCTACCCAGGCCTCCCCCGACCCCTCTTACCCCACAGCCTCTGCGCAGCCCTGCAGACAGGATGGATGGGGCGTGGGAGAGTGACTGGAACAGACAGGGACAGGTGGCTGAGGACAGCTGGGGGCCAATCAGGGTGGCCGGCGGCATGGGGGAGGGGAAGGCAAGAGGGCACTGCCCGGTTCCCCACCCCCCAGGGGTGACCCTGCCCTGCTTTAGTACAGAACAAGGCCAGTCGCCAAGTTGAAAGCGTTTCCTGTCCCTCCTGTGCCATCCCCTCACCCTCCATCTGGGATTCTGTCATCAAAACTTCAGTTGCAGTAACTCAGGATGGAACCTAGGGCCAGCGACTCTGAGCTCTGTCCCCAGCCCTTTTTATTTTTCATTTTGAGACAGAGTCTTACTGAGTTGCTGAGGTGCTGAGCTATCCAGGCTGGGCTGGAACTTTTGATTTCCCCTGCCTCAGCCTCCTGAGTGTAGGAACGTTGTCTCCTGGATCCTTTTCTTTCTCTCTCTCTTTTTTTTAAAATTTAAATATTTATTTATTTATTTATTTGATTCAGAGTCTCTGCTACTCAGTTTGAACTCATATTGATCCTCCTGTCTCAGCCTCTCCAGTGCTGGGATTATAGGTGTGCCACCATGACTGGTTTTGGTGGCCAGCTTGGCACAGGCTGGCATGGCGTGAGGTACTGGGGATTGAACCTGGGTCCTTGCACTTGCCAGCTAGGCGCTTAGATTGCTGAGAGATCTCCTTGTCTATTTAATTATTTAGGGTCTTGGTATGTGGTCCAGACCTCTACCCTGAACCCCCCTGCCTCAGTCTCCTGAGTGCTGGGATATCAGGCTCACACCACTCCACCTCCGCTGTATGTTGTCCTTGGAAGCCTTTTGAGATTAAGCCCTGTGGCCATGCCAACTTCTCTTGGGCCTTGTGGGTTTTTCCTTTTGTTTTGTTTTTGTTTTTGTTATGTCTTGGTTTGGCTTTTGTTGGTACTGGGAATCGAACTCAAAATACCAAGCTTGCCAGGCCAACACTGTGCTGCTGAGCCACATCTCCAGCCCCTGGGCCCTGGTTGTTGTTTTTTTTTTTTCTTTTAATTCTTATGATCAGCTCAGCCTGCACTGGGGGTGAGATTGGTGCACCATGTGGTGTTGGGGATTAACCATGGTCCCTGTGATTGTCTAAACTTGACTAAGAAAAATAGGGGCTGGGGAGATAGCTCCGAGGCACAAGTGCCTGCATGGCAAGTGCAAGGTCGTGAGTTTGAACCCCAGTCCCGCAAAAAAAAAAAAAAAACTTGATTAAGCTTGCCTAAGCAGGTGTTTTAGACTGCTGAGCCATCTCACTGGCCCTAGGGTCCTTTTTTTTTTTAAGTGTCCTAAATCAGGCACTTGTCCAAGCCTGCAGTTCCAGCACTTGGGAGGCTGAGGCAGGAAGATCCCCAAAATATACAGGCCAGCATAGGCTAGATAGTGAACTCAAGGCCAGTTTTGATTACATAATGAGATCCTATCTGAGAAAGGAAGAAAGAAAGAAAGAAAGGAGAAAGAAAGAAAGAAAGAAAGAAAGAAAGAAAGAAAGAAAGAAAGAAAGAATGAGGAGATAGCTCAGTAGAATAAGTGCTTGCTTGGCAAGTGCAAGGGCCTGAGTTCAATCCCTGGTTCTGCCAAAAAAAAAAAAAAAAAAAAAGAGGAGGAAAGGGTGAGTGCCTGGACCATAGGGCTTAGGCAGGTCCTAGACCTCCTTTAGCAGTCCCTGGGCTTGTGGGTCAAGCATGGTGCTCACACTTAGCTAGCTAAAGAATAACTGAAATACACAAGCAAGCTCCTTTTTCTGTGGGCAGAGACCAACACAGCAGGGCCTGCGCCTTCCCTTGGCCTGAGTCCTTCTCCCCACCTCTGGGTCCTGTGTGTGGGGGGCAGCTGGGCACTGGGATGCGGCGCAGGCACAGGATCTGCCCATCCCTGGCTTGGTCCTGGCTGCCCACGGGTGAGGCTGAGTGCAGCCAGATGCTGACTGTCTCAGGTGCTCCTGGTAAGGTGGGGCCAGAGCTGTTTTATTTATTTATTTATTTATTTATTTAGGCAGTACCGGGGATTGAACTCAGGACCTTGCATTTGCCAGGCAAGCACTTACATTCCACTGAGCTATCTCCCTGCCCGCCACCACCCCATTTTAAAACACTGGAAGTGGAAGCCAGTCATGCATGCTTGGCAAGGACTCACCACCGAGCTGCACCCCAGCCCTTCTCAGGGTTTTGTTTTGTTTTGAGACAGAGTCTCTGTACCACTCAGGCTGGTCTTGTGCTCACCTTATAGCCCCCTCCAACTCTCTGTGATCCTCCTGTGTCAGCCTCCTGAATGCTGGAATTACAGGCATGTGCTACCACACTGGGTTCCTTTCTAAAGTTTTTATTTGGAGAGAGGCTCTTGGGAAGTCACTAAGTTGCCTAGACTGCTTGGACTTGGGTCCTCTTGCCTTGGCCTCTCAGAACACTGAATTAGGGTATGCCCGCATGCCCAGCAAGATTTTTTTTTTTTTTTTGGTCTTTTGAGACAGGCTCTCACTATGCAGCACAGACTGGCCTTGAGCTCACTTTTGTAGTCCAGGCTGGTCTGGAACTTGCACCAATCCTCCTGCCTCAGCCTCCCAAGTGCTGGGATAATAGGGGTGTGCCACCATGACCGGCCCCCAGCTTTCTTTCTTTCTTCCATTCATTTTTTCTTTGTTTTGTGGGACCGGGGTTCAAACTCATGACCTTGCACTTGCCAGGCAGGTACTTGTGCCATGGAGCTATCTCCCCAACAACCCCCCTTCCCTGCTTTCTTTCTTTTTTTTTTTTTTTTTTT
>PVJA010050338.1:0-13287 GCA_004027025.1 Myocastor coypus | reverse complement strand
TTTTTTTTTTTTTTTTTTTTTTTTTTTTTTTTTTTTTTTTTTTTTTTTTTTTTTTTTTTTTTTTTTTTTTTTTTTTTTTTTTTTTTTTTTTTTTTTTTTTTTTTTTTTTTTTTTTTTTTTTTTTTTTTTTTTTTTTTTTTTTTTTTTTTTTTTTTTTTTTTTTTTTTTTTTTTTTTTTTTTTTTTTTTTTTTTTCTAGTCACTTTTAGTATGTTGTTCCTGTGCTAAATTTCTGGCATCTTGGTTATTATATGTCTGAGTATGGTTTTAATTGGGTTGATGTTATTTGGAGTTTTATATGCTTTGGTTTCCTGAATGTCAAATTGTTTCCCCACATTTGGGGAATTTTCTGCAATTACTTCTGCACATATTCTTTTTATATCATTTATATTGACTCTTTCTTTCTCATTGATGCCTATTAGTCTCATGTTGATTATCTTTGCATCATTTTGCAGATATTGAATTATTTTTCCTGCATCCTAATTGTCTTTAAGAGATCTTTTCTTACATTTTTACTAGTTGCAATGTCTTCAGGATCTGAAATTCTATCTTCACTTTCATTGAAATAGTTTTGCCAGCTTATGACTGAGATTTTAATTTCCCATATGGCAGTTTGAATTTTTCATCTGTTCTATTTCTTTACTATATTGCTCATTCAAGGATTCTATCATTCTTCTATTCTCCTCTATTTTTTATCAGTGTCTCCTTTAGAAGCACTTATTAATTATTTTGTTACAGTTGTTATTTTTTTTACTTCAGAGATTATTTACTATCTGATTTCTTCTCTACCTTTCTGCTGTTATTTCTTTACTTCAGATACTATTAAGTCAGAGATTTCAGCTGCGTGATTCCCAGTTTCTTCTATTATAGTGTCTCCTGTATTTGCTCTGGGTGGGCTCGGGGCCTGAGGATGCATTTTGCTTCTTCTCTTTGTGATTTTGTGGAGCACTGTCCTCTGGACTTTGGTGTCAAGCTGTGGTGCAATTATAACCTTAGCATCAGGTCTGGATCTGCTATGTTCATCCAGGTGTGTGTGGCTTGGGTCTGGCTGCTGTGTTCCAATCTTCCTGCTATAGTCCTTGAAGGTGAATCCACTATGTGATACCAGCAAGATGTTCTTCTCCTGAGTCAGCTGGATAGATCTTGCCTCTAGCCTTTCTATAGGGAGTTCTGCCACAGGGTTCAATACTGGATATGCTAGGCCTGGGCTCTGGGTTTAATGAGGATGTGGCAGGCACTGGGTCCTCTCACTCATGCACTGGACCTGGACTTTTGGCCAAATGAGGATCTCGTAGGTCCTGGGCTATCTCACTCACATGCTGGGCCTGGGTTCTGGGTCAAATGAGGACAGGGCAGACCCCAGGTGGTCTCACTCATACTCCATGCCTTTCTTCCAGGATTTTGCATTGATCATTTTCTTATGATAGCCTTGCTTTCTGGAGTGAGATAGAATAGTAGCATTCTTTTAATTTGCATTACTCTGAAAACTAACGGTATTGAAACCCCCCCCCTTTTATGTATTTGGTACAGGGTCTCATAATGCAGCCCAGATTCATAGTGATTGGCCTGTTTCCAGCCCCTGGAGTGCTGGGATTACAGCATGTGCCACTACACCAGGTCTCCATGGCCAGTGGCTGGCTCAGCACACCAGGGGCAGGGCCGGTGTGGCTTGTGGTGTTGAGGTAGCAGTACCTGCCTTGCCTAAGTAGGTACTTAGTCTGCTGAGCTATCTCACTGGCCCTACATTTTTTCATTCATTTATTTGTCATTTGTGTTTTTTAATCTGAGAAGTATGTATTTATTACAGATGCCCATTTTTAATTAGGTATTTGAATTTGGCCAGTCTGATTTTAAAAAATTCTTTTAAAGATAGAAGTCCTTTGTTTGAGGGACAGTTAGGTAATATTTTTTCCCAGCTTATGGGCTTCTTTTCACTTTACTAGTGATTTCTTTTGATGCTCAAAAATTTTTTAATGAGATGAGACCTCTGTTGTTGGTTCTTTGTAGTATTTTCTATATCGTTTAGTTTTTGTTCAAAAACTCTCCAGGCAGACTACTCATATGTCTTTAAGATTTCTACCTAATTTCTCTTCCAGTGGATTTAGTCTTTGTGTTTTAATATTTAGATATTTAATCCATTTTCACTTTAGTTTAGTGGTTGGTGATAACATGGTCTGGTTTTAGTCTTCAATGTGCGAAAAGCCAGTTTTTCCAGCACTATTTGTTAAACAGGATTTCTTCTAGTGAATATATTTGGTCCTTTTGTCAAAGAGAATGTGGCTCAATGTGTTTCTAGTTGTCTCTGCCTTTGTATAACTACTCTATTCATTTGTGGGTTGTTTTTGCCAGTGCTATGCTATTTTTATCTCAATATCTTTTTAATATAGTTTCAAGTCACAGATTGTGGTGCTTCTTTGTTCCCCAGGATTGCCTTTGCTGTTCCAGACCTCTTCTGGCACCAGAAGAATTTTAGGAATGTTTTCTCTTGATCTGTGAGGATTGCTAAAGATATTTTTATTAGGATCACACTAAATTTGTCTAACGATTTTGTGAGTATGACCATTTTCACAATGTTAATTCTTCCCATCCATGACCGAGGAATAGCTTTCCACTTTTTTATACAATTTTAATGTCTTTTTCAAAGTACTATAATTTTCAATGTATGGAACTTTTATTTCCTTTTTTACATTGATTACTAGGTATTTCAATTTTTTATGCTATTGTGAGATAGAACTTTCTTAATCTCTCAGCATGAGCTTGGTGTTTGTGTGCAGGAATGCTATTGATTTCTGAGTGTTGACTTTGTATTCTGCTATGCTGCTGAATTTGTTCATTAAATTTAGAATTCTTTTGGTCGAGTTTTGAAGTCCTCTTTATAGAGAATCATGTCACCAGCAAATGATAATAATTTCACTGCTTCCTTTCCTATTCAAATTCCTTTTATCTCTCTTGTCTAATTGCTCTGGCTAATGTTTGCAGATATGTCATGTGGGAATGGCGATAGTAGACATTCTTGTCTTCTTCCTTATTTTAGAGTAAAACCTCTTGCTTGTTGGCTTTTTGTTTTTAATAGATGAGTTTTATCAGGTTGTGGTAAAGACCATTCCAATTTTCTGTGGAGTTTTTTTTTTATTATTATTATGAATGAGCTTTAACTGTATCAAAAGCTTTTTCTGAATCTATTCAGATGATTGTGTCATTTTCGTCTTTGGCTCTGGTTGATACGATGTCTTACATTTACTGATTTGCATCTGTTGAACCACCCCTGCATTTCAGAGTTGAATTCCACCTTGCCATTGTGTATAACCTTGATGACTTTCTGAATTCCTTTTGCTAGTATTTTATGGAGAATTTTTGCATTTGTGCTCACTGTGGAGATTGACCCGTAGCTCTCCTTTTTGGTTGGATCTTTCTTTGGTTTTGCTATCACTGTGAGTTGAATTAGGGAGAATTGTTTCCATTCCATATCATTAAACAGTTTGAGGAGTGTTGGCATTAAATCTCCTCTGAATTTTTTCCAGAATTGAGCTGTGAATCCATCATGATGTTGGCTTTACCTTATTAGTAAGTTGTTAATTACATTTTCAATTTCATTGACTGATAATATGTTGGTATGTTTCTAAGAATATGTCCATTTTTCTCTGCTTTTGCCATGCTATGAGAATAAAGATGTTTGATGTAGATACTGATGATCTTCTAAATTTCCACAGGATCTATAGTTATTTTATACTTTTCATTGCGTCAGTGGACAAATTTGAGTCTTTTTTTCCTCTTTTTTTTGATAAGGTTAGCTAGGGATTGATGAATTTTATCTATTCTTTGAAGAACAAACTTAAATTCATTGATACTCTGTATTGGTTTTTTCATCTGCATTACATTAATTTGTGTTCTAATCTTTATAATTTCCTGTCTTCTTTGAGCTTTCTGCTTGACTTGCTCTTTCTTTTCTAGAAGCTTCAGGTGCAACATCAGGTTCTTTATTTATTCTTGTTCCATTTTCCTGATGTGAGAATTTGCCACTATAAATTTCGCACTTAGAACTACTTTCATTGTATCCCACAGGTTCTGGCAAGTTGTAGTTGGGTTATTGACTCATTTTTTTTGTTTGTTTTCGTAGATATGGCTTAATTTCTTCTTTAATTTAATCTGTGACCCATTGATTGTTCAGGAGGGTGCTGCTTAATTTCCATGTGTTTATAGAGCTTTTGTGAGTTCTTCTGTCAATAACTTCCAGTTTCCATGCAGAATGATCAGATAATATGCATGAGATAATTTCAGTTCCTTTGCATTTACTTAAGCATGTTGTATGTGCTAGTATATGTTCTATTTTAGAGAACATCACAAGTGCAGCTGAGAAGTATGTATCATGTGAGGTGTTGTTTTCTGTCTTTTCACTTTTAGTCTAGAATTTCCTTTTAAGTTAATGTGTTTCTTGTATATGGCATATTGTACATTTTGTTCTTTGGTCGATTCTGACTGTTTTTTTTTTAATTGCTGAATTGATGTCATTAACATCAAAGGTTATAACTGACATGTATTGCCTTATCTTTGTCATGTTATTTTTTGCTGTCAATTCCCTACTGTCCTCTGTTTAATTGCTTGCTCTACTGCGTGACTTCTTTCTATTATTATTCTTGGAATTGTGATTATTTCTATCTCTTCTTAGTATATGTTTCAGTACTCTTTGCAGGGTTTGTTTGGTAGTCATGAAATTCTTCATTATTCTTTATTGTGGGAGTATCTTATTTCTCTATGAATTTTGAAAGATAGTTTTGCAGAGCACAACAATCTGTGTTGTAAATTGTTTTCTCTAAGGACTTGAAATACTTCACTCAACGCTCTTCTTGACTTGGTAATTTGTGTTGAGAAGTCTTCTATTATTCTGATGGTATTTCCCTTATAGGTAATCTGTTCGTTTTCTCTAAAATCTTTTAATATTCTGTTCTTTTGCTCAATTTCTGAGATCTTATTTATTATGTGTTTGGAGGTGTAGATTTATTTTGGTTAAGGCTAACTGAAGTTTTATAGGCCTCACTTAACTGTATATCATATTACTTTTCCGTGCTTGGGAAATTTTCTGCTACTACTTTTGCAAATAGTTTTTTTTTTTTGTTGTTGTTTTTTTTTTTTTTTTTTTTTTTTTTTTTTTTTTTTTTTTTTTTTTTTTTAATGTCATTTATGTTAACTGCTACTGTTTCACTGAAACATATCAATCTTTTATTGTTTTTCTTTGCATAATCTTGCATCTGTTGAATTGTTATTTCCTGGTTCTTTGTTATTTTTAAGGGATATTCCTTTCATGATCACTAGTTGCAATGCTGTCTTATAGGTCTAAATGCGTATCCTGAGGTGTGCTTAAGCAGTTCTTCCAGCTTGCCATGCAATTTTTAATTTCTTTGGCAGCTCTTTGAATTTTTTTCATGCATTCTAATCATTTTCTATATTGTTCATCTAAGATTTCCATCATTTTCCTAAGATTCTCTTTTTTTTCTCTATGTCTCCTTTTGATATATTCTGTAGTTCTTTCATTATGGTTATCATTTCTTATCACTTATGCTCTGACTTCCTCTACAGCCTCTACAGTACATTTTTTTTTCTTTACTTCAGTTGCTATCATTTTATAAATGTCAGGTTATGACCTCTAGTTTCTTCTATGTCAGTGTCTCCTAGACTTATTCTCAGTGGGCTCGAGGTTTGAGATTGTGTGCTGCTGCTTGATCTTGACATTTTCTATTTCCAATTTTAAAATCTCATTTTCCGGGATTTTCTTTGTCAGTTTTATTAGTAGATAGCTATATCAATAGTGTTAAGGCCTTTCTGTGAAATGTCTATTCTTCACAGATATCTTCTGTGTACAGGAAATTCTTCCCTTGTGTACTTGTTAATATACTCTGTCAACTTGAGGAATTAGAAATTCAATTAAGTGACTCAGCAGAGAACCAGGGTTCTTACTTTGTTTTTTTTTTTGTTGTTGTTGTTGTTGTTTTGTTTTTGGTTTTTTTTTTTGTTGTTGTTGTTGTTGTTGTTGTTTTTTTTTTTTTTTTTTTTTTTTTTTTTTTTTTTTTTTTTTTTGTCTTTTTTGAGACAGGATCTCCCTGTGCAGTTCAGGCTGGCCTTGAGCTCACTTTGTAGCCCAGGCTGGTCTCAAACTCGCACCAATCCTCCTGCCTCAGCCTCCCAAGTGCTGAGATTACAGGCGTGAGCCACCACGCCCGGCTTCAGGGTTCTTACTTTGTAAATATCCTGTGCAAGAAGAGGGCATGGACATTGTGTGAGAGGAGAGAGAGGGTCATTAGAAGCTACAGCAACTGCTGTTCCTTTTACTCTTCACTGTTTTCTGCTGCTATGAATTGCTGCCTTTTGGCATGTGCCTCTTTGCCAGGGAGCCAGCTGAGTACAGACTGAAACCTCCACAAACTGTGAGCTAAATAAACCTTTCCTTCTTTCTTTTGGGTATTGGGTATTTTGTTCCAGAATTGAATGAAAAGTAACTGAAACAACTTTGGACTGTCTTTTGATCCTATCTTCCTAATTAAATAAGAATGAAATATTGGTTTCTGTTTGGCTCTGTCTCCAGGCTCTTGGTGTATTATAGTGAGATTATTACCCTAGAACTTCCCAATATTGTTATACAAGGAAGAGCAACTGGTTATAACAGATGTGACATCCTTATTACAGTTGTACCATTAGTAATCATGATAGCGTCAAGCACAATTGTGCTTGGATAAGTAAAATGTATATAGCAATACAATGGAATATGTAACAAAATAAATGAAATCTCAATTCTGCAACATGAGAAACCTTAGCACAGTACAATAAGTGAAGGCTGAGGATTTAATTCAGAAGCACAGCTCCTGCCTGACAAGCACAGGTCCTGAGTTTGATTCTTTGTACAACAAACAAACAAATAGGCAAACAAAGGGAAAGAAACCATTCATAAATGGCCATATAAGATAATATTTTATATATATGAAATATCCAGAATCTATAGAGATAGAAAATATATTTATGTTTGCTTAGGACTGGTTGTGAAGTGGGAAATAGGAGAATTAGGAGACAGAAGAGCAGGATTTCGCCTAAATATAGGTAGCGAAAATGTCCTAAAATGGATTATGAAGCCGGGCGTGGTGGCGCACACCTGTAATCCTAGCACTCGGGAGGCTGAGGCAGGAGGATTGGTGCGAGTTCGAGACCAGCCTGGGCTACAAAAGTGAGCTCAGGACCAGCCTCAACTGCATAGCGAGACCCTGTCTCAAAAAGACAAAAAAAAAAAAAAAAAAGATGGATTATGATAATATATTTATATGTGTAACATACATGGTGCCTAAATCAAATAGTAGTGATTCTTAATTTTATACTTTCGACCATAGTAATAAAATCTATTGCTATATAACAGAATCAATCATAAGTGAGGAGTTTTTATGCAGAGTAATTCCCCTTCTTTGAGTGGATTTACCCTGAAATTCCTCAAGATGAGCTGGTTGCCATGTCCCAGACACTTCCTGTCCTGCTGCCCATCCTGGGGTGTAGTGAGATGGGCCAGGCATCTGTATTCTTCTGGATAGAGGCTCCCCCAATTGTGGAAGGGCAGTATGCAGATCTCTCCACTCCCTTGCAGCTCACTGTGGTTCGCCAAGTTTCCATTGATGACAGAGGATGGTGGACAGGGTCTCTCCCTCGTGGCTCACTATCCCTCACCAAGGCTCTCTTGTTGGTAAGGGTGTTGTTCTCTATAGTTCTGTAAACACAAAATAAAATAGATCTATTAGGCACCATGTATGTTACACATATAACTATATTATCATAATCAATCATAGAACATTTTCATTATCTATATTTAGGTGAAATCCTACATCCATTTCTTCTGTTTCCTAATTCTATTTCCCACTTCACACCCAGTCCTAAGCAAACATAAGTCTATTTTCTAACTCTATAGATTCTAGATATTTCATATATATAAAATATTGTCTTATAGGACCATTTATGGATGGTTTCTTTCACTTTGTTTGCTTGTTTGTTTATTTGTTTATTGTATGAAGAATCAAACTCAGGACCTGTACTTATCAGGCAGGCACTGTGCCTCTGAATTAAATCCTCAGCCCTCGCTTAGTGTATTGTGCCAAAGTTTCTCCATGTTGCAGAATTGAAATTTCATTTATTTTGTTACATATTCCATTGTATTGCTATACACATTTTATCTGTCCAATTCATTTCAGATTTTGGTTGCTTTCAACTTTTGGTCAGTGAATAATGCAGCTATGGACATGAGTCTTGGCTTTTAATTCCTTTGAATACAAGCCCAGAACTTAAAATATTGAATCATATAAACTTAGGAAGAAACATCATAGTGTTTGATGGCAGCGATCCAGTTTCTTCACATCCTTTTCAACATTTATTGCCATCTTTGTTATTATAGCCACTCTACTGGGGATGAAATATTATCTTGTGGTTTTGATATGCCTTTCTTGAATGGCTATATATATAATATGTAATTACATATAATATGTCTTATGTTATATATATATATAATATATATATATATGAGAAATGTCTATTAAGATTCTTTATCACTTTTTATTCAGGCTGTCTCTGAATTGCTGAGTATTCAATTTATAGGTAGATGTAATTTCTTTATAAATCTATTAAAATTTAAGCTTCAAAGTATCTTACTTGCTATAGTCTTTTCTAAGACTGTCAGGGATCATTAGCAATGTGTGTGTACACATACATTTATCAAATTTGTTAAAATATCAATCTTAGACAATGGTAAGAATCTTGTCCTTTCCATCTGGGCCTCTCTTCAGACTCATTTGTTTCCTCATGTTGATTGGAATTGGGGCGGCCACAGAAATTTTTTATTCACAATTTTATTTTATTTTTCCTTTAAAAAGAGAAACCTACTTAAAAAAAAAAAAAAAAAAAAAAAAAAAAAAAGAACTTTAGTTATTTACTTATGGTAAGCCTGGCTCAGTCTGCCCTGGGGGTGGGGCTGGGGCAGCATGTGGTACCAGAGATCAAACTGCAGTCCCTGTGGCTGTCTAAGCTTACCTAAGCAGGTGCTTTAGGCTACTGAGCTAACTCACTGGCCCACAAAGAGAAGCATACTAGTACAATGTTGATCTAGACACATTTTGAGTGGGCTTTACTCATGCAATACACTTTAAACTTCTCTTGAGAACCTTATTTTTTGATTCTCAAGTGCGTAGTTTGGAAGGACAAACAATATTCTCCACAGAAAAACCTTTCCCTTTGGCAAACTTGCTTTGGGAAAATAGAACTCTCCCTCAGGAATGTGGTGGTCTCGGACTGCTTTAAGCAAGGGGTAGTGAACACATCCTAGAATGTTTTCCCTGATTTCTCCTCTCCTTTCAGCACCTGTCATCACCACTCCTCTTGAAACTGTGGACGCCTTAGTCGAAGAAGTGGCTACTTTCATGTGTGCGGTGGAATCCTACCCACAGCCTGAAATTTCTTGGACCAGAAATAAAATTCTCATTAAGTATGTATTCTACTGTATTGTGGGAAGAATGTCTGTGGCTGCGTTGCAGTTCATCTTTCACATTAAGGAACTCTTGACAGTGCTAAATCTTACCTTTTAGAATGTGTAAGTGGAAATTATCTCATTTTATAAATGTAAGATCTGAAGTTCAGTGGGCTTTAGAGATCCCGCCTAAAAGCACAGTGAGTTATTTGCCATGGGGAAGTTAAGGAGGCTTCCAGATAGGAGCTGAGAAGAAACTTCAAAGTAATTAAGAAATACCGTGATATCCTTAGTCTGGACATATATGTTCCAGCACATGATGAAAAAGTAACAGGAAATAACCTCATCTGTTACATTTCTAAAATCTCAATAAAGTATAGTCATACATCAAAAGCTCTGACTACAAGATCATCTTTTCTTTTTTAAGTTACAATGGACCCACAGTACAGTGAGACAGATTGTCAAACATATGAAATGATCACTTGACAGATAGAGGTTACACGGTTCTTTTCTCATTAAAATGTTATCTGATTCAAACTGCTCTGTAAAAAAAAAAAATCTGTAATGAAATGAACTACAAACCCTTGAGCAGGCAGTGTAGTTTGTACCGAGCTAAATGCTTTCAGTCCACTTGTGCTACTATAACAGTAACAACAACAGTAGTGGCAGCAACAATGACAATAAAACCCACAGACCACGCAACTTACAAACCATAGAAACTTACTTGCTGCAGTTTAGGAGGCTACATCCAACTTCCAAGAGTGAGAAGATTCGTGTCTAGGAAGGCCACTCTTTTGGTCTGAGATAGCCTTTTTGGCTTGTGTCTTCACTTGAGGGAGAAGACAAGAGAGCTCCTTTGCGTCTCTTTTAGGGCCACTAATCCAACTCAAGAGGCTCCACAGTCATATCCAGTCAGCTTCCAAAGACCTTCCCTCCAATTAGTACCGTATTCAGGATGGAATTTCAACCTATGAATTTTGGAGAACATTCGTAATCTCTGACAGATGTTTAAATGAATATGAAATTGAATGGGAAAAATAGTACCTTTCTTGTTACTAACTTTGATAATAAATGTAGTGTTTTCTTCCATTACACATGTTCTAATGTGAAAAATTACCTTGTGCTGGGAGAGACAACTTTAAGCTATAGCCTCCAAGTGTTCAGTCAGGCAAGATATCCTGGAAATTTTGGAGTAGGGAGACTCACAGACCAATTTACAATACATGAAGTTTTCCCTCAGCTGTTTGTGAAATATAGATAGGACTTCTTTAAGACTTGATTTCTTTCTGCATAACAATTCTTCCTCAAATTATAAGAGCAACAAAAGAAACCAAGGTATTGCTGCAACACTTTGCTTGGAAACTTTCTCAGCTAAATACCTCAGCTAAGTATTGATAAATTTTGTTTTCTGTATAGTTTCAAGATACTATTTAGCCATGCTCTCTGCTAACATATCTCAAGAATCTTCTTTCTTTCAATTTAGAGTGAAATATCATCAGTGTCCCTTTGAGCCTTCACCAGTGCCTTTAACATTCCAAGTCTACCAATTGCCTCTTCATGATAACTAAAGTATTTTCGGAAATGATTTTTTTTTTTCGGAAATGATTTAGATGTTGTGTATGACTCCTCTCACTTCCTTTTACGTCTCCATTGAAGTCGTTAACATGCGTTGCTCTCTCGCAAGGGCTTTAGGAAGTGCAGCCTCTCAAAATCCTTCTAGCTTGACCTCTTTTCTAACTGCAAAGTCCCATCTCCATTTGTAAACACGTGTGCAGCCACACCGTGCTTTTAGCTGCCACCAAACACATTTATTTCCTATTGTAGCTGGAATGAATTACCACAAAGCTCATGAAACAACATAAATTTATTATACCACACTGCTAGACTTCATTGGTAAGTAATTAATCTCATAGGATTTCTAAAATCCAGTGTTTACAAAGCGAAGTTCAATGCAGAGAGCCTTGAGGGGGCATTTTATTTCATGTCTTTTCCACTTCGCAACCTTTGGCACCTTCCTCCATTTATACAGCGACCAACTGCCATCAGTCTGACCTCTGCCTCCATTGTCCTACCTCCTTCTCTGACTCTTCTGCCTCCTTTTTTTAACTTTGAAAGATGCTTATTATTATACTAGACCCATGTGGATAAGCCAGAATATTCCATTTTGAGATCTTAACAAGCATGAACTCCTTCTTACCTTATAAGGAAATTTATTCATAGGTTTTAGTGGCTAAGAAATGGATTTGGGGATGGCCGTTCTGCCTATCACATACATTTGGCTTAAAGAAGCCTCATTTGGTTAAAAAAAAAAAAAAATCCCTCACTTTTATGTTGATGATCCCCCTCAGATATCTTTCTGTTTCTCTAATGCCTTTCTCAGCGGACAGTCTACATATAAATACGTAATGATTGTAAAGTGTATAGTTTTTACAATTGGAAGTTGTTTCACTTCCTAGCTTTACGTTGCTGCAGCAAGTATAGCTATTATTAAAACTCACTCACATTTCCCCTTTTTCTTGCTTATGTCGATAAGTCATCGCTTGTGAACGGTTAAGCAAAGGCGACAAGCACAGATGGTGCCCTGATCTGTCTTGCGCTCTGTGACCCACAGGCTTTTCGACACCCGGTACAGCATTCGGGAGAATGGGCAGCTCTTCACCATCCTGAGCGTGGAAGACAGCGACGACGGCATTTACTGTTGCATAGCCAACAATGGGGTGGGAGGAGCCGCGGAGAGCTGCGGAGCGCTGCAAGTGAAGATGAGTGAGTGCCAGGCCAATCGCCTATTGACGAAGGCTCAAGTGGCACAACCGGAAATGGTCAGGAGTAATAGAGCCTCCTTCTGCAGGCCAGAGTTTTCTGTTTATGCATGAAGAATAACAACAACAAAAATTGAGTAAAGTAATCAGACAAGTCTCTTGTTAACTGCGGAGGACTTGATTTTGAGGATGGAGCACATTTAAAATACTTTATCACTAGGATCTTGTCTAGAGAGAATAATTACAGAAACAGACATGCCCCTGTTGAACAATTATGTTATTAGAAACTCCTAACCTAAGATTTTGCTAGCGACTAGAAGACAACACAACACTCAGCTGGGGTGACCTGGAAGAATATGAAGCCTAGGTATTCACTCATGTCAATTAGAGTTGTAGGCTGTAGAGAGAGTAACAAGGAGCAGAGTAAAATAGCTGACATTTTCCCAGAGCTCGTGAGTGACACCGGGCAGGGTGGTACATTCCTGTAATCCCAGCGGTGGGAAGGCTGAGACGGGAGGATCTCTAAGAGTCCCAGCTGCATAGTGAGACCCTGTAGCAAATATATACTGTGAAAATTTGCAATACTTAAACAGTTTCAAAAATTGTGTTTCATAAAGAGATCTTACCAATATCAGATGGCTAAAACTTTTAAATGATTTCTGCTTGATAGGCACTAAATCTTACCCAATGTGGTGAAATTTAAAGGAAATATGCTGCTATGTAAATGGCAATTAAAACTTTACAGAGAGTTAAAACTAAGTCAAAGCAGCCCTATTACCTTTCTAATTGTAAATTTGTATTTCCCTCTAGAACCTAAAATAACTCGTCCTCCAATCAATGTAAAAATAATAGAAGGATTAAAAGCAGTTTTGCCATGCACTACAATGGGCAACCCCAAGCCATCTGTCTCCTGGATTAAGGGGGACAGTGCACTCAGGGTAAGTGATTATTGTGTAAAAATATATTTTAAAATTGAAGAAGAAGAAGAAGAAGAAGAAGAAGAAGAAGAAGAAGAAGAAGGAGAAGGAGAAGGAGAAGGAGAAGGAGA